>DWAP01004117.1:0-11267 GCA_018230625.1 Heliconius eleuchia
TCGGTTTTACAGTCACACTTCGTGCCGCTGCGCCACGACTGGCCTCAATTATAAAATATAAAATGGAATAATTAAAAATCTCTTTTCAGTTCTATTATGTGGAGCAATGTTTAATGTTATCTAAATCAAAAGCAATTTCCCCATCCCTAATGCCCTGACAGAACTGACAGATGCATGTGATGTGATGTGAAATGAACGATAGATACTAGAGGGAGTCCGCCCTAATTGGTAAAGATTAACTTTTACTTTGAACTCGATATTAGTTGTTTGAATAAATCTTCAGTTAAGCATTGACATAAAATCAGTTCAACGATTGAAATATGCGATACAAAAAAAGTAAATACCAATAAAATTTTAATCTTCTATGTTTATGAAAATAAACAAGAATATTTTTAATTTTGGGATTTTTAAGTTAATTATGTACATAATATACTTCACCAAAAGAAAAATTAAAATTAGAGATAAACAACCTTTTTGGATGTCAAATAAATTTTTAAAAATACTATAAAAATAAAAACCGTGTAAAATATCAACTTAAAATTAATCACTATGGTATATATATTTAGGTTACCGGTAGTAATGTTTAAGACTCCATCTTATAAACATTCAATTCAATACACGCTATTACGAAGATTACTCCAAAGTGGTGGATATTACCGAGATTACGCAAGATAAAACTATTACTTGCAGCTAACTGCTGATGGAGTTTCAATTCGATTCTCATAATAACAATCACCGAGTGGAGAGTGAACGAAAATGGAGAATTAATAAAGTATCTTTAGTCAATTGAATTTTTATTTCCTTTAGTTTATTATATGTTATCATTAATCTTATACTATGTCGTTAATTTAATATTAAGTTTATTTCGCTTCTCACTTTATTGTGCATAGAAGTATCAAAACGCTTCGTAGTGTCACCAGAAATCCACACGCAAGAAACGTGGCGCATAAATCGCCTAAAAAAAAGAAATGAGATTAATTGTGAAACTTTCCTTAATATTATACTTAATAATATAATTTCTAGTTGTTCTAAATAATGCAAAATTAACTATTTATAAAAGAAAAATAATAAAAAATGTACGTTCACCTCGCCAGTACTTTCAAGTTTCAACACATTATTATCGCACGGTATTTGTGGTAACCGTTAATTGTATGCACTCCATTAAACTTAATAAATGCCTGTATAAATATACATGCTGTTACTGTTTTCATTTCAACGCCTATTTAACTTCCTTGTAAAAATTATAATATATGAATGTTTTAAGCTGTTAACCTTAGCGTTCATTGTATATAAACTCGAAAAAAAAACTTAAAATTTTAAAAGATTTTATCAACTTTTTTATTAGCTTTACACCATATCATACACATAGCAGAGTGTACAAAGGGAACCCGGGAACCTACTGTTATCACCTACCTAACCTAATGTCGAGCACTCCGATTATTAATGGTATTATTAGTACGTACTGGTAATATTTCCATTCCACATTTCCGCCGAATTCTGAAGGCATTGCGCGTTGAGTTGCGGAACTCAACGCCACGCTTTGTCTGAGTACGAGAATCGAACCCACAAACACTTGTATCACTGCGCCACGCCAACTCGATTCTCATATAAATTCGAGTAGTTATGGAAGTACTACTTAACAGTAATGTAGTTGTACATTTCATATCATATTTACACGTCAACAAAACTAGAACGCATCTCTGTTACCTATATGCAATTGCGGGCGAAGCAGGAAATTAAATCAAAACTATTGCGGTCAGTTGATAGTTTATTTAAGCTTTAAAGGATGTAAATTTGAGCTAATTGAAATATTATTTGGATCTAGAAAATTTAAAATCAATTTCGTTTCCAAGTTTTACGCCGTATCCCACATTAGTACTAGGGCAGGCTGAGACGACCGTGTGTTAAGATGAACGTTTAATGGCATCTGTGATAGAAATTTATTATCCAAAAAACAGCAATATCTATAAAATTTCACTTATATATATAATACTTTAAAACTTACTTGACTTATTATGTATCAAAACTTGACATGGAGGCCAGTCATGGCGCAGGGGCACAAAGTGTAACCGTAAAATCGACTGGTTGTGGTTTCGATCCCCACTCGAGGAAGAGAAATATTTATTTACATTTATATTTTCATTTCTTCGCTCTGGTGTCGAGGCACAGCGCGGCGCTGAGTTCCGCCACTCAAAACGCAATGCCTCCAGAACTCGGTGGAAAGTGGGGAACGGAGTGTCTTAACATTAAGTTACCTCTGCCTACCCTGCTGTGTGGGATATACAGCGTAAAGCTGATTTGATTTCAAAATTTGACATTTAATATTTACTAAAACATAAATATGAACATAAAACTACACAAAATGGAAGTTTATCACAAGAGTTGTAATACAGAATACTCTCGATATCGAGCAAGTACTCGATAGAGTTTAACACCCTACAGACCATTTCTTAGACTTATGATATAAAGCGTATCTCAATACTATCACGATGACGACCTACAAAGCCTACACACAGCACAACTAAAGTGACCATTCATTGCCCGGCTCAAAATGGGACATCGCTTTTAATATATATTTTTTTAATTATTGTATTAAGAAAGTAACGTTTAACATAATTCTTTTTACTATAATTTTTAATTGTTTTCGTTTTTATGCGGACTATTCCATTCAGTTATCTTTCTCCAAAACACATACCGAGATATTTGCGTCGAAATATTATTCAATCAACAAAATTTTCGTGCCATTTTGAAAAAACGGGACATTGTACGTTCCGGTGCCATGTTACGAGACGCCGGGACACACAAGCTAATAACAAGACAGTCCAGCTCAAAATAAAACGCCTGGAAACGTTAATCATAACACATAACCCTTATTCATATGCGACAAGCGGTCCTCGCATGATATTCAATCCCACACCGCATTATTTGCATACTTCCAGATGCACTTTCAAACGGTTAAATAACTGGAACCTTTAGGGAATATAAAGTCTACACAGTTACCGTTTCTAATATTAATAGTCGATGGTAGCATTCGGTCACGTAACGTATAATGGCATCCTTTACACGAAATAACGGGTTATATCGTTATTAGTTTAGTGTGTTAGATATGTTGCGATTTGATGTCCTTTCACTTGTTTATTGTTGAAAAGTGGGTTAACAATTTTTATAGACCGATGACCTAAATGTAAAATAATTGTAATTATAAATCATATATCTATAATACAGAAATGTCTTAAATATATTTTTTGAATCGCTTAATGTGCGAGTTCAATGTTATAACATAAAAAAAAAATAATTTTGCACGGCTTTCTAATAAAATGAGAACAGTACAACAATATTCCGATTCTTTTCCGTGAAATAGAAGACCAGAATTCTCACGTTCTAAGTAAGACCTTATTCATCGCCTAAATTATTTTTTTTTTTTTACTTTTAAAAATGAGTTTAAAAAATATATATATTTGATTTCTGATTATTAATTTTATTATTGAACACATTTATATTTCGAAACAAATTAAATAAACTTTTTTTTTATTTTGCAAATGACAATAGATACTAAAAAAAGCATTATTCGACTTAATTGCAATACCATCGTGATCTTCGAACATTTAAGCATCCAATACTTTTCGAAAGAAGATAAAAAATCCTTATATAAGTAGTAAAAAGATCAATAAAAATTTACATATCTCGCTATTTGCATATATTAAGCCCACGTGATAGGATAATAAAGAATTGTATGTACATTGAGAGATATCTGATTTCACGTCAATCTGTACCGTAACTGTAACAATATATTGCTATCTGTGGATGTTATAATCCTTTCGAAATTGATAAAGCTTGATAAATTGATGGTACTTTATAAAAGGGGTTGCCATATCGTTTGATACATTAATTCTGTTACACCCTTCACTATTAAATAGGGATACGCAATGCTTACCAGATTGTTTTAGGTAACATCCATTTATTTATAATTCGTAATTAAAATTTTACGTTTTTAAATTAGGTAATGACACAAAATTATATTTTTTAGATAAAAAATGAGATACTAAATTTACGAGATACACAGATGTGTATCTCGTACGAGATACAATTTAGTATGTCATTTTAAAATTATTAATATATATATATTTTTATCAACTACAAACTACATACATTTCATTTTTAAAAATAAAATATTACTTAGTAAAGAAGAATAGATAGTTTTCTTAGTCACAAAAGATTTATTGATAACTGACAAGTTAAGCCTGTGGCAACAGATGGCGCCGCGGCCATTAATTTTCATTACCGTCTGTAACAACAGCAGCTATTTCCTCTATAAGAAAATATTTATTTATTTATGTACACATCTATGAATCTTGTTGTAACATTATACTGATAAAGTAAGGGATTTTGCATACAACGCAAAAACATTGATAGGATGGCTTGTAGATTCTTGTTTCCTTATACGTGGATAAACTTACTATATAATATTGCGTATGTTCTTAATGGGATAAGAGTGTCTTGATACTAGGTTCCCAGGTTCCCTCTGTCTACCCTGCTATGGGCTATGTAAAATTTGGCTATTGTAAAATTTCCAAATTTGTATGACAACGGTCACATAGTGAAATCATTTAAAACAATTCAAAATGTCATATTCTTTCTTACATTATTTTCGACAATAATCTGCAATCGACAATCTGTTGAAGCTTACCTGGAACAAAATGAAGAGAATAATGAATATAATTCTAAAAGATTAAATAAAATGATATTTATTTACATTTATATTTTACAAGGGGAACAGAGTATCTTAGCACTACGTTCCCTCTGCCTACCGTGCTGTGTGCAGGAGCATTCTGCAGCGTAAAGCAGATTTTTTTATTTAAATTTTGTAAATAAAACGATAATAATATAAATACAATACAAGAAATAAATGCAAATATTTCCTATTGTACACGTAACGTTTAGTAAACCTAGCAATTAAGTTTCTACTTATTATCGGTGTTTATGTAGCGTAGGTGTAATTACATCGAACAAAGTACCTTTATCAGGTTGCTAATAATTCTTTACTAGTTTTTTCTTTATTTTACCTTTGAAATTGTAAATGTTTAAGAGAAAACCTTGTGTTAAGATAATCGAGACGATGCGTGTTCAGTGGCGGAACTCTACGCTGTATTTTGTGTGCCAGATCAGAGAAACCCACGACCATCGAGCTTGCAGTCCAATGCTGTCCTGATGCGCCGCGACTAACTTTGAAAATTATTCTTGTTTAATATATTTCACAACTTTTTTTCAGCTTAACCCTGTATCATAAAGCAGGGCGCGATGTCGCGTGTTTAGTGGTGGAACCCCAAAAACACGTTTTTTGTCTTTGTACCAGTGAAAGAATGAAAGTATTGATATATTGACGGCGTCAAAATACAATATTAAGATAACAATTTTAATTTACGTAAATCTGAACTATGTTTTATAAATAAGTCCGACAGAGATGTACAACAACAGATACAAAAACTAATAACAATTACAAATAAAACAATATCGGTCCCAAAACAAAGACATGAACAATAACCGGAAGAGGTATGTTTTGATCCGACGATAACTATAGTTACATTGATAGCCGATATTTGCTAACGTAACGACCGTCTTCCGTTAGATAGTGATCAAATCGTTGGACGTCTTGTCAGTCACGGGCAACGCCTGTTACAGCTGAACCTACTTACATTTGATACAACATGTTAATTTTTATGTCAGTCAATATTTAATTATGTTGTTTATTTGCATACTCGGCTGACACAATAATGATTTCTAAACGATATATTAAGATTGTTCCAGGCCTTAGGCGAGGTCGTATAGCGCGGTGGGACAGCATCAGACTGTAGATGATAGTCGTGGATTCAATTATGATTGCCCACTCGGGGAAAAGAATTATTTTCGTTTTGCTGCACTGGCAAGACAAAGTGAGGCAGTGAGCTTCACTAATCACGCAATGTCTTGAATTCTGTAGTGGTATTTGGAGAATGGAGTGTTTTGACACTAGGTTCCTTTTTGCCTACTCCGCAATGCTGAAAAATGCGTGAAGCTGAGGGACTAGAGAGGCCGCTTAATCCTATATCCTAATCTATAAGCTTATTCATGAAATCGGGGTGAAACATTTGAGAAGTGAAGCATTCGAATCTAAAATTGTCATGCAGTGTGATCAATTGTTGTATTTTTAAAAATACCTTTTAAAATAATAAGGAAAGAAGATGGTAGATAACCGCAAATTGATATTCGAGTATTTAGGTATTTGTCAGATTTTTGATTTATAAACAGGGAAAGCAATTTTGTCTAGTGACCTAGTTATGTCATATGTGGTATAGCAGTTGATGACATGAACTTTTAAATGAATATAAGAAAAGCTATATATAGGTGAGCTTTTTTTATTTGTTTAACCCATACGACCAGTTTTTAAAACGTCAATTATCTAAATCTAAAATTAAACAATGAATACAACGATATCAAAAAAATAAAACCTACCATTCACGCGTAGCGGGTACAATGCTGTATTGTTAACATCACCAAGCCCAACCGTCCAATCCGTAAAGAACAATAAGGCAATAAAATTATGAGATTTTCGGTAAAACAATAAACGAATGGGCTTATGCGAAATGATGTGATGAATGGATTCGCACGTGCCGATTGTTAAGAGACCGCGTGGGGGATGGCGGCGCGTACTGTGTACCGAAAATCCCTCTTCTGTCTATTGTTTAGTTTTTTACGATTTGTATGCTTGTTTCAAGCCAACTGTCACTTTTACAAGCGTTCGATGAAAATTATGATTCGCTAATAATATAGATCCTTAACCGGCGTTGATTGTGTAATAAGGACGATTATAGTATAATAACACTAGTTTTTATAGGTCTAGTAATACACAGTAGTTTCACAGTCACACTAAAGTGTAATAAAATATCAACAAAAGACAAGAAAAAATGATAAAATGAAACATCGTTTACTCTTAAGTGTTCTTATAATAAGATCTTAGATTTTCGCGAAATTGTCTTCTTATTTAAATGATAATTTTAAGTATAAGTAATCTTTTAGTAGCGGAAATTTGTTGAAATTTCCCTACAGAGATGCTTACAACATAAATAAGTTGCTTGTAACAAGTTTACAACATTTTCGACATAGATTGATGAGAACGTATAGCTTCGTGGTCAGAGTGCTTGGACGATTACCAAGAGGCGCAGGGTCGAATCCCACTACATTCGATTTTTATACGTTATTTAAATAAATACATTTTTTATGTCAAATTTACAAAGAGAGCCCGACGAAAGGAAGGGAAAGTCCAATATATGAGATATACAAATGCAATAGCTTCAGTCAAACGGAAACAGAGTTCAATTGCAACTTATGAGTCTTGAATCGTCTTCATTAAATTGCTAAATTACGGTCAATAAACCTGGTTCAAGTATCGCCCACATTACCATAAGTTTGATATTCTGATGAGAAATTGCATAATTTTTAGCTCTAAACCGTGACACAGCATTTAGAAAATTGTGATATATTAAATATTTTTTCAAGATAATTGATCTATTTATAATAAAATACATTTTTACGTATTTTTTAAATTAGGTATATAACAGCCAGATAGCAATGTATGCTGAGAGAGTCTAGTGTCGAGACACTCCATTCTCCACCGAGCTCATGACATCATGCAATTAAAACTTTATACGCTCTCAATTTGGCCTTACTCGTCAATTATTTTTTGTATACTTTTAGAAGAAATATTCTTCCATAATTCAAAAATTTTCAAATTCTTTATTTAAAAAATATTTATATTATTTGAATCACAATACACAAATAATTTTATCGCCAATGGTGTTGCCAGTACTAAATATATGAATTTCCCATGCATCTTTATGGCAGTAATTCTCCCTCATCACGCGTAGCCGCTAAATAGTTGGCATTAGATTGCGATCGTAAAACATGTCTTACAGTACGCCTTCGAGCAGCTTTATTAACACCTCTGATACTAAAGTTTTCTTGTACAACATAATTCTGAATTTACAATCTACTGTACGAGAAATAGTTAATAGTAACTGTGTATTTGCTAATATAAATAAAGTTATAATCATGCACGTAAAAGGCGTATCGCTTATAATGTTGAAAATGTTGATATAAAACTACATATCGCATTCTAGAATGAAAGTGGCCTAACTTAAAAGTTTTATTAATTTGACTTGGCAAAATTTTGCTAAATTTATTTTAAATTTATTCTGTAATTGATTTTCTGATAATCTGATTTTCTAGATATTTAAAATGCCACTCTGAGAGAACTCTGAAACACTTCAGTGAAAATCATAGTAAATCAAAAATGTTTCTATCTTTTTCGCAATTTATACAATTCATTGGTATTCAATTGAAAATGAGCAACAAAATAGGCTTATTTTTTACATTGTTAAAACTCAAATCTCAAATCACGTTGAGAAAGTGAAATCAAAAAATCTACATCTCAATTGACAATCAATGACAAGGCAGAAATAGAGCCATTACAACGCTACTTATATAAATAATTTTGCCACGAAATTACTACGTGCGACCACCCTCTTACTTTTAAGTACAGCTATTTATAATAGAAAGTTTTGATGCTACTTTACAGTTGTCTTTATTGTGCAATATCTGTAGATAAAATAATAGTATTGTCATAGATTGAAAGATAATGACGTAAGACGTACAAAATATACCAAAAATGAAATGAGTTTATAAAAATATTATTCTTTTTATTGTTTCGCTCTGGTATCCAGGTAAGCTGCAGCGTTGAGATCCGCCATTTAATACGTCATGCCACCAGAATTCGGCGAAAAATGGGAAACGAATTGTCTTAGCACTAGGTTCTCTTTATCTACCTTGTTGTGTGCGGAATACAGCGTGATGCTAACGTGAAGCGTAATTTTATTTTTAATCTATCACAATTTTCTTGTTTCGAAATACAAATAATTTCAATATATTTCTCATAATATTTCGCACTCAGATGTCACTACACATGCGCATACGCACTATACATAATCATAACGGGAGCTCACGCCATTCCACTGTAGCGTAAATTTTTCTTAAAAAAAATCACAGTCCCGGCCGACATCGCGTTAGAAATCTCAAGAAAGTAGAACGTTGATATGATAACTGTAATTATAATATTTATATTCGAGTGCATGCAATGTTGTGTTAGTACGTAGATTGTACGCATGTTACTCTTATACCACTTTAACAACTCACTGTGGACAGAATGTACAAACAAATGAAATTTATTATTCAACGGGTTTTTTTAAGAAAATGGAGACACGGACGTCCCTACGTTAGTATCTTTAAAATTAACAGTAAATAATGTAGAAGTATATATTTGAAAAAATAAAGTTTAATAAAGATATTCTTGTAGAAAAGAACAATCCACAAACATTGAGTCGTCGTGGCCCAAGGGCAAAAAGGTGTGACTGAAACGCCACGGTTGTAGATTCGATCCCCACTTGAGGGAATGAATTATTATTACGTGCGTGAAGCTGATTTAATTTCTTTGCAAGAATAATCCGAAAACAAATTTGATGACCAACGATTATTTACTGTGTACCCAAATAAGTCAATAAGTGATATCAAATGTTTTATCTTACACTACGTAAATATTGGTTGAGTGAATCGAATCGTACTATGTGTATAACGGATGGCTTTAGCAATAAATGTTAAAAAAACAAACGCAATTTGATATTCGTATTTCAATGCCAATAAAACAAATATTGAGAGAAAGTACTCTCTTGTATTGGACTAAATCAAAGGTGTAATATTTAGAATTATATATACGTTTTTGTTTCTTTTTTTCAGCTTCACGACGTATCCTATACATAGCAAGGTAGCCAGAAGAAACCTGGGTTAAGATACTCCATTCTCGTTAAGACATCTCCGCACACCACTTTCTACCAACTTCTTGAGGCATGGCTTGTTGAGTAGCGGGGCTCAACGCCGCGCTTTGCCTCATTACCATAGCGAGGAAATGAAAATATAAAATATTTCATTCACGCGAGCGGGAATCGAACCCACAACCGTCGCGTTTACAGTCGTACACTTGTATGATATACCTATATGTATTTTATACAAACAATATTAAATGAAACGAAAGTATTGAGCTAATCAAATCAAAGGACCGTTGTATAAAATAACAATTTTTTTTCGAAACTCAAACATTTATTAAGAACAAGTAAAATTTTATAGTTTTACACTCTCATATTACATTTTATGAAACATTTTCTCCATTTTTGTCTCACTATTGACACTTAATCCAATTCACTCTTGACATTTAATTAGTTCAAATTTGAAACGAAAAGATTATGCGATAAAGGAAGTTGAGCAACGACAATTGGTAACAATTATACAATAAAACTGAATACTATTTTAACCTCTACAATATATCAACTTTATTTAGGATTGCACGATTACAAAGTAAAATAAAAGTTATATAATATATTATATAAAAATATAAATGTTTTAATGTAAATAAAATGAGGCAATCATTTATTTTTACTCACAGGTAGAGCACAAAACCTATGTACTTAGGTAGCATGTACATACAAGTATCGACCGTCCCTAGGTAAATTAGCGATAGTGAAAAATTACGTAGTAAATTTCTTTTTTTACTGTTTTAAACTATAACTAACAACTATCAAAACGTACAAATAACTATTTTTTTAATTTTTGAAAAAAAAATCAAAACTACCCTACTTATTTGTGATTTTTCCCTTTCGATACTTTAGGTATACGGACCATCGTGGTAATTACTTACAAATTCTCAAAATATTCACCAATTCATTCAATAATTATAACAATTAACCAATTTCATAAAAAATATGTACATAATTCCCAACCGATTTTTTCGTTTTACTTTCATAAATTATATATAAAAAAACCAAATGTAGCGTCTTTGTGTTTTTACATAACGATTTAAGAAACCATCAAATTACACGCAACATACAAAAATCTTAGTCTATTGCCGGCGTCGACGTTAATTTCACACCGCATTACATTGAACAAAAAATAATAATGTCATTTATTCTTACGTATTTATGTTTCGAGTGCATTAAACTAACTGTACTATGGATTGTGACAGGTATATCGTATTAAAAACCTATTTATTTCTCCATCTGTGTGGCATTCTTAAACATAAATATTCTATTAAAAAAAATCAGCTTCACGCCTTCCCTTTGCCTACCCTGCTTCCCAGCAGGGTAGGCAAAGGGAACCTAGTGTTAAGACACTCCGTTCCCCACTTTCTG
>DWAP01004118.1:0-11267 GCA_018230625.1 Heliconius eleuchia
TAAAAATGTTATGTACAAATACATATTCAAGTATCAATACTTTGACACGATGCGTTATTATAACTACTGTGTCAGCTTTACCTCGCATTTATAAAAGGGCAAAACGTAAAGGAAACGTAGTGTCAAGACGCTCCGTTCATCCGCACAAATTCGAGACATTGCGTGTAGAGTGGCGAAGCTCATTTTTGCCAGAGTGAGAAAAAAAATAGTGATTTAAACGTTAAATATTTTAAATTTAAATGAATAAATTTACATTAACATCTTCAATCTTTAGCGAGCCTGTTTAAGGACGTGGAAATTAAGTTTTTTTACATAAAATTTACCTATGCATACAATATACATACATATACTGTATTCTACACCTGTCGGTTCGTCTGTCCCTGTTAAAATGGCCATAACTGTATCACGCGCTACCGCCCATGACTGCGATGATGACAGATTGCAAAATAGCTGCTCCTTTAAGTCGCCTAAAGGCTCTGATAGCTGTTAAATAATACCGTGATTTTATCAACACCTGCGTTTAATATGCTTATTAAATTATATTCACATAATATTTAGATTGTTATCATTAACAAGTGTAAGCAATAAATGCATTTTTCGTTATTTTTATAAGCAAATATTTATTTTATTTATTATCTATCGAAGTCATCACTGGAACGAATTCACGAAATTTCCGTTTTTTTTTATATATTTTCTTGCAAAAAGCTATAAAATGGGTAACTCTATCACTTGTTCGAATGAAACGTGTCGGGACCGATTGATATAAAATATAAATCTAAAAAACTACGTTTTACAAATAAAAAAATGTTTACACACTTTTTTGACTCCAATATACAAAAATGATACTTTCGCTATTATGCAATATATTTTTTTAAATGTCATATCTAATCAATAATATACAAAAGAAAAAACGTATAAATTAGTAGGTATATACGAGCTTTAACTATACTATTCTAGTCACAAAGATTTTCTATTGCAAATACTAGTCACTTCGCACATATTTCTGTTTAATCTCACCTCGGGCCGTGCCCATTGTGAGCTGAACCAATCCTGCGTGGGTTCAACGTAGTCCTTCATAAGTTCCACTAACAAACCCTTTGTGTTTGCGAGTTACTAGCTTTAACTCTAGAGCCTGTCCGTGCCCATCATATTTATACCAGAATACAAGTTATAGGCGTGAGTAATGGAAGTTATGTTCCAGCTACATTATTCCATAGTAAATCTCCTGTAGTGTCGCGTTTACTATTTAAATGTATTCATCCATGGCTTATCCCGGCGTCATGTAGGGCCGCTTGCGTGGTGAGCGTATGAATAATATGCGTATGAGCTAGCCGTACCTACTTATCTTAGTTTAGGTGTTGTGCGCTTACACAAATAAAAATATGTAATGCTGTTTTTGAGATTTTTTTTTTTACTTTGGTAACCGTCCAAGAGACGTGGTTTCAAATCCCTCTACGTCTAAATTTAATGTAGAATTTTTTTTAAAAAGTATATACTTAATAATCAGATTTGTCACATTAAGTTTAGTGTGATTAGTGTAAATTTTTATAGTTTTATAATTATTTTATAACAATTTCGGAGCACTCTTATGATGAACCTAGCGATAAACAATAATTTAAAATCTTACTCTTACTCTACAATAGGTTTACTCCGTTTAAAGAATTACGTGAAAATATTGTTTATGAAAATTATAAATTACTTATTTATTATGAGATAAATAAAATATTAAATATATTTAAGTATTCAATTGCAATACAATCTGTTTTCTTTTCAAGTTTATGCATCTATCCCGTACATAGCAGAATAGCCAGAGAAAGAATGTCAATCATAGTTCGTGTTACGTAACGGAACTCAACGCTACGGAGAAATGTTAAGGGGTCAAGGGTAACGCATTAACGTTTCTCCGCCAAAATACAGCTATTTGAAAAATACGACATTAGTTTTAAAAATAGGTTCAAGAATTATTGTAAACAGTCTAATAAAACAAGGATTCGTAATCTTTTTTGCATTATACTAACACCTAAACTTTATTTATTATTTTATTGTACAAAGACACATTCCATTGCGAATCTTACGTAACCGCTAAAAGTGAAAAATTAACTATCACGTTCCTTCAGCTAAAAATAAGTATCATTGGTTCAAATTAATACATATTACAGGTAAATGCTTATAATAAGAAGCTTATTTTATTTTACTTTATGTATTTGCTTTAAATTTTTTTTAATTTCAATATGGCGCCCATTGTTGTGCATTTATGAAAAAATTGATATTATTATTAATTTAAATTTTCCCGTCGTCATAAAATTAAGGGTTATGTGTGTATTCTACCATCCAATATGTTATATTAGTATAATGATCTGAATTAGGTAATACAACTTTAATATTCTACAATTTCTAATAATTTATTTTAATTATAACCATTTTATAAGATAGGTAAAAATATAAAACTGATACTATGAAATTTATGTTAAAAAGACATCTTTTTGAAACGCAGGTGTGAACGTTATATGACTACCGACTATTAAAAAACGATAAAATTATTTTATATACCCATAGTCACTATAAACTACGTTTTAGACGATTAAACTTAATGATCGTCTTAAGTTTAAAATTAATATTTATATTTAAAATAAAATATACAAAAAAATATTTTTCAATTAACTTTCATATTACAGACACCTCACTACATTCACTTACAAACTGCTGTAATTAATAGAATTTTAAGAAAACTTTTAGTAAGATATAACCGAAATCGATTATAGGACTTAATAATAAGCTACTGAACCATTATTATTGGTCCTCAAATAAAGATAGGTACTTACATCAATAAATTTAACCAAAGCTACGTGAAACACGTTCGAAAGGTATTTCTGATAGTATGTAATGAAAGACCAAGTATTCCACAAACAGGTCAGTTTCTTAACTTCATTTTAATTTGGGTCAATATCATTTCGAAATAATAAATAGCGCTTTGTAAATTACGAAACGAAAGAGAAGACGCCCGTTATGTCTGTAAATATTATGCATTTAAGAAAAAGTTAATATATTAAAGGAATTTCAATTCAATAGCGTTTATGGAACGATTGCGTATTGAAAAACTTTTGGTTTGGACTTACGGTATATGCAATACATATTGATAATTTTTTAGACTGATATCAGAGAAATAATATGTAGATTAACTATTATTTTGAAGCTAAGCGTGTTTTAGGGTTCCTTACCCCAAAAGGTAAAAACGGAACCCTTATAGGATGACTTGTTGTCCGTCTGTCCGTTTGTTATGAACAATTATGTTAAAATTGCATGGAGTTATCGAACTGAAATTAATATCAAATATACTATATATATATATAAGTCTAAGGTCCCTAGGATCACAAAATGTCAAGTTTTTATGGTAATGTAATCAAAAGATTCGAGCAATTATGCGTCGTTTTTGTTGCATTTCATATGAAATTCATTGCTTAATCAAAATCAAATAAAGTCCTAAAATTTATAATAAAAAAAAAGGAAAAAATTCGTTATGTGAAAATTTATGGGTATTTCATAAAAAATACAAACTTATATTTGTAGTTAAGGCCACAAAAGCTTGTCAACGTTTATGAGTTGTACTTCCTGCTGACCCACAATCCTGAAATTGGTACGGAACCTTCGGTAGCCTTCTCCGACTTGCGCTTAACCGGCTTTTTTTAACTAAATATAAAATATAAGGAAGAATAAATATTAAATAAAGAATAAATGAAGGACATGATGTGAAAAGCTTCATTGCAAAATACATAGCTCAATAACTCTCTCTGGTAAGACAGCATTCTGCAGCGATTACCTCGCGGTCAATTTATTACCATTTTTACCACACCTTACGTAAAAACAATGGCATATAATTACCTACTTTATTCAACCAAATATGGTATATATGGCTGTCGGTATTCCATTGATTTATATATAAATTAAACAGTGTTGCCATATCATACGACCGCTACCGTAAAAAGTGAGCATCGACCCATTGTAACTAAGTTGAACGATAAATTTCAACAGCTTTTAAAGGCAATACTTTCATTCTTTAAATACTTAATGAAACTAGTTTTTATTAGCCCGGGGATGTTTTTAAATTCAGTATTTCACCTTCATGTTATGTAAGTATAGAGAATAACAAAAATTATTAATGATTTTAATATTTAATAAATATGAAGTTACAAGTTTAGCTTAAAAAATGTTAATAAAAAGTTCATAATGAAAAAGATCTAGTTGATCTGGAATGGTTTTAATTGCTTCATTTAATTTCTAAACGCGTTTTCTCACTAATTCAGCTTTTTTAATTATTCGTAATATATTTTTCTTAATAGATTTTTAAAAGGATTATTTAATATAAATTTATCGTCATCGTCATTTTATCGTTTTTTAGTAAAAATGATAAAAAATTACAGTGACGGTAACTTAACATTTACCAACCAAGCTTCAAATTATTATAATATAATACTTTATAATTTCTTATAAACAATACACAGGTGCGCGACAACAATCTTCAGTAGATACAAGGACATACAGACACGTACTACCAGCACATTCACTATAATTGAATTAATATAATAGTTGCAGCGATACCGTAAATTAAATTTAATGACAAAACTTTTTAATGAAATACCCTTTAAAATGCAGAAAAATGCATATTTCAGTTTTATAGGAACTGACGGCAGGCCCTAATTTGTTTATGAGTCGCCGGCTAACTTTTTAGCACTAAATTACACCGGGCACCTACTTTATACAGTACCAGTCTCTGACAACGCGCCAACTTGGCTTTCAACTTATAAACTTCAAGCGATATATATGATATACGATCATAAATTATATATTTTCAGCCGATTTTGAAAACATTTTATCATTTTTGTAACCAAAATGTAAATATATATGTTAAATATACATTTCTTCTTTTTCAGCTTCACGTTGTACTCTGCCTATAGCAAGGTAGGCAGAGGCACTAGTCCCTAGTGTTAAGACACTCAATAATGTTTCAAAGCATTGCGTGTTAAATGACGGAGCTTAACGCTAACCTTTTGTCTTGTTACCAGAGCGAAGAAGTAAAAATATTAATAATTCTTTTATCTGAGTGAGAATCGAATCCACAACCGCCATTCACATTTACAGTCACAAATTTCTGCCACCGGGCCAAGACGGTCTCTTTTAAAATATACAAAAAATAAATTCATTACAGTTACGAAGAAGTATCTATTTCTTTAATATTTATATAGCATTTTATACTTATCGTTTGATGGTGCAATGGACAGAGCCGTTAACTAATTTTTATTCGATTTTACGATCAAAATATAAAATTATAATGAGAGAGTCATTATACAGCTATTCGGGCCACCGTTAGCCACATTTATGTAAGAAGAATAGACAATAAAGATAATATATTCTAATTAATAGTAGATTATAAATCATTAAATTTTCAAAACCTATTTATTGGACGTTTCTTTTTAATTTTGTGCTATGGTAGTTGACACTGACACTTTTATGTGTAATATATGCAGTCGATCCAATGAGGCCAATTAGGCATACGGGTGTGACTGTAACGCAAGAGGTTGTAGGATCGATTTCCATTTCGAGGAATGAATTATTGTTAATTAATATTTTTATTTCTTCGCTCTGATACCAAGGCAAAAGCGCGGCGCTGTGTGCTTCGAAAACATCGGCGTGAAGTGGGGGAACCGTGTATATTACCACTAGGTTCCCTATGCGTGCGGTGTTGTATCCGGAATACAGGATGAAGTTAAAAAAACAATAAAGCTCATAACAAAAGTAGATACGCAAAACAAAAGCTACACAAAAATTATAATAAATATACCTGCTTATCACGGCGATTATAAATTAATGGAAACAAAAACGTTGACGCCCACGACCGTAAAAAAAAATAACCTTCTGACGGGATGATAAACTGGTTTGCCAACAAGAAACCAAAAAGCAACCATTCGTCATGTTTCCTTTTTCATTTGCACGTGGTTAAATGCGCGCGGACAAAAAGAACACAATTATATTTTTTAATGGATATCGATAACATATGATTTTTCAAAATTAAAATCATTACGCAAAAAAAATTAAGAATTATGGAAAATATATACTTGTTTCATAATAGTATGATTAGAGGCCGTTGGTTCCCGGTAGCATAAGTTGTCACTGGAACACTTGGTTAAATGAAACATTTAAGGCCAGTTTCACCACTGACTGAAGTAAGAGAAGTCCCGGATAACCTTATCTGCAAGATATAATTTTTGGTTTCACAGGTCTCAAATAGCAGTATCTAGTTATCTACTAGATACTTATTTGAAACATGCATTCCTTTGTCAAATACTTATTTGTGATTTAAAAATGTAACAAATCGTATGAATTGTTACCTAATATTATCGTTCATTAATGAGATTTTTTTTCTGAAAAATATAAGAAACAGCTAGTTTTATATTTTCATCCTCTGTATGTAAGATAGCATTAATTAATAGATTACTATCTGAAACTTTGTTCGTAGCCGGTGAAATTGGAATTTTGAATCATTGCGTATTGGCGAAACTCAACCTCGACATCAGAGCGAAGAAATAAAAATATTTAATATTTTATGAAAATATTTTTTTAATGTCTTCGCTCTCCGCTCTGATAACATGACGAAACGCGGTGTTGAGTTATGCAACTTAACACTCAATATCTCTAAAATTGGTTGAAAAATGGGGACAAAGTGCTTAAACAATATATTCTCTCCGTCTACCCTGCTATAAACGGGATACGAAGTAAAATATTTTTTATGTATTACAATTTAATTCTTAAACCAAAAGACAAGTACAGACATTCACAGTACCAGCACGAGCACCACATAAATCTCCCATCGGAATCCAAGACGCTTTAAATCATTGCCAATACCAGATACAGAGCGCGGTATCAATTAGAACCACTTTACTAATATATATTTGCACCCGATAAAATATATTTAGATCTCTATTACAGTGGGTTAAGGTTAATAATTGGTTACCGTTTACTATAAGCAGGTGTAAAGTAGTTAGGTTAGCGCATTGCTAGCTCAAGGCACGTAACGCGTAATAAATAAAGGCTAAGAGTTAGTGCTCGAAGAGAGCCTGCCTTATCTATCGCGAGCTAGACGGAGGATCTTATGGCTATATATATCAATTCGATTTTGAAAATACTTTTCACATAAAGACAGTATACATATATACAAATAACTTCACGCTGTATCCCGCTCACAGCAAGGTAGACAGAGGGAACCTGGTGCTAAGACACTCCGTTCACCGATCATTACCCGCGGCATTCTGGAAACATTGCATGTTGAATGGAGAAACTCAACGCCACGCTTTGCCTCGATACCAGAGCAAAGAAATGAAAATGTTAAATATTTAATTCCCCCGAGTTGGAATTGAACCCACAACCTCTCGTGTTCACAATGACACGACTATGCGCCTACACCACGACTCAGACTTAACTCCTTTTTATTAATTTGATTAATGATATTCAGTAATTAGTATTGTATTGAAAATATAATCGACGACGATAAATAAAACGACGCTTAAATCATTGATTGTGCCAATTTAGCAATTTCGCTTATTGCAAAGATAGCAATGCAGTTTCTTAAGAAAACATTCTACAAAAATCTCTTAGAAAACTTATATCTACATAACTTTTAATGGATTCGCGACTATTCTTATTTGAGTTGTCGATGTAAAATAGATATTGTTGTTCAAGGAATAGGGTTCCAATTTAGTTGTGAGTGAGTTTGGCAAGCGACGGGGTGCCAGGCAGGGGCTGATTTATATTGGAGCAATGCAGTGGAGTAGTGTGCAGTTAGTATTGATTTCCATTCGCCCCACCCCCTGCATCTCACCTCACGCACAATGGCATATCGCCAAGTGGTCATTCTATTCAATATAAATATAACAATATTAATAAATATAATAAACAATCGGAAATTATCAAAACATTTTCATCGAAAAATTTTATTTACAGTTATTATCACAAAATATTATAATATACATTTTTGTAGAAAGATATTTAGTAAAAGAAGTGATGGATTAATAAATAGAGGTTTTTTTGTTCCTTAATATATTCTCCACATGTCGTCGTGATTCGCTAAGTACTAGTCAAGTATAATGTATAATACAATATAGGCGGAATCACATGAGCTATATAAGTGATAAACGCTCGGCCTCGACCAACCGACACACTCCCGCTTGGTTCATTGACCTCCATTTCGGTTATGAAACCATATGAGCGTACACTGGTAGGCTCAATTTTTTTTATAATTATATATAATAATTATTTTCGAAAAGAATTTACAAGTAATTAATTTCAGAAAACAAGTTTTGTTAAGTAGTATAGTTATCTATTAACCTATACTTTTAAAAAAAACAGCTTCACGCCTTATCCCTCATACAGGGTAAGCATAGGGCACCTAGTGTTAAGACACTCCGTTCCCTTTCTGCCGAATTCTATAAGCATTGCGTGTTGAGTGGCAGAACTCAACGCCGCGCTTTGCCTCGACATCATAGCGAAGAAATGGAAATATAAATTTAAGTAAATATTTCATCTCTTCTAATGGAGATCGAACCACAACCAGCCGATTTTACAGTCACACTTTGTATATCTCTTATATATGAATTATTATACTATTTAAATATAATAATTTATATAAAACAAAACATATTTTGTAGATCAATTAGGTACTTTCTGTAAAATGTAGTGAAATCTATAACGACTCTACCTTCGCGCTATAGAGTTATTGCTATTAGCTATAGGTGACAAAACCGACAATGTATTCAATCAAAATCATGCTCTCAGGAATTAGCTTTAGCTTCTTCTTCTTCAATTAGCCTTACTTAAATTTGGAGAACGGAGTGTCTTATCACTAAATTCCCTCTGCCTACCCTGTTGTAACTAAGGTGGTAGACTTTTATGGAAAACTACTTAGCATTTCTTTATTTATCTCCCACTTCTTATATACGATTAAAGTTATTTGTTATACATTTAAATAATAATTACAACAATATTACAATCAAGAATATTTATTGCTGTAATAATTCACTGCTATGATACAGATATTAACTTAGTGTTGTTTTCGTTATAAACAAACATAATGGTTTGTTGCGAAAATTTTTAGTTGTTTGTTTGTTATTACAGGCCACTTTATAATTTTTCATCTCTAATTCTACTAATCTCATAATTTCTTTTTGTAAATATTTTTTTTTAAATTAAACTATTTAGCCGAAACATTAAATCGCGTGTGTTTAGTATTATAATTTTTTGTTTATCCGTCACCACGGACAACTACAGTGTTCGAAATGTCGAATTTTGCAAAAATTTATAATACTAAATATACGCGATTATTCCGGTTAAATACTTACATTTAAAATGTATAATAATCGTGAAAATCTTATACTTCTTTTTCATAGTGTCACGTCACACAAAGAGATGTACCACTGTACGGCTATCTTTATAATAGTCAAAATATATTAAGACATTTTGTTTTGCGCATTTTATCAAGCACTCTAACAGATTGTATTTAATAAAAATTGAACGAATTACATTAAAAAAGAAACAATTAATTTAAAAATATTTTAAATAGGTATTAAAACATGAATGTTTCTATTTATCTTATCAGTTACGTAAGCGTATTTTTTTTAATTACTAAGAAAAGAACTCATTTAAGTGTGATTCATAATTAAAATCTTGTCACCACTTTACCAATATTTATCATATATCACAGTATTTATATTATCTGATTATAAGTCATATTCAACTAAAAAATATTATTATAAATAAGCTTATTTACAAAAAGATTAATTGACAGTAAAGCTCAACTAGCTGCAATCAATTTTGGGAGAGAAAGCTCGAGGTATCGATATCACTTCGTATGTAAACGAGATAATTCTGAAGATAACTTTCTCACGATCGTATTGCTAGGACGTCAAGACCCCAATTTACACAGTAAAACACCCATATACTTACATAACGTTCTCATATTTTTCGGGTATATATATATATATATATATATATATATTTATTATGTATAAAACCTATATATGTAGCATATATATACATAAAAGATAAATAAATAACCACGTCGCGTGAGGAATCGGATTCTTATCGTGTTTTCGAGAGATTTATTCAGAGGTTTAAGTTGGGATTTATCGAGTTACAAGGAACCCGTTCCGTGTCTACCTACTTAGCTCAGTAAATAATGTCCCAACAAAATTAACGGCGTTCGCTCTCTTTAAATAGATGACTAAATACTATGGCTCACGTTATATCAGTTGCCAAGCCTTGTTTATATTGGGTGGTTTTCGTAATCTAAGCTTTTGGCTCCATTGAAATTTGAAAGCCCTTACTTTTGTTACCACGTGTAACGTGTAACCATAGAAAAAATATATTAAAAGAAAATAAATACTAACGTCAATTCCTTATTCTGCTCTATAGCTAATATTAGAAAGAATAAGAAAGTATATTAATATAAAACAACATCAGAATTCGATTTCGTTCACACAAATGATACAATAGTAGGGGCTATCCGATTGTAGCTTTTTTCGTTTTTGTATTGAGTAAAGCTAATGTCAAAACATTAAACAGAGAGCACTGATTCCAGACAATTAATGAGATACAAAATTAAACAGCCTTGAGGAGCACTCGGTTTTTTAAAATAACTTTTAATAAATATCGTTATATCGATGCGAAAATAACCACGTCGATGTGTAGACATTCGATTAGTCTCACTTATAAGTTAGATACGCTATTTATTGATTGAGAAGGAATAAGCTTAGTGTGGAAGAATTTTATTTATGTGATAATAATTGTAATAATAAGAGTTTATATATAAAATAGTGATGTTAATTAACTTCTTTTTTTCAGAAAAAAGAGTTTCTATATTAGTTAATTATATTTTTATTAAATTTGATGTGTTATTTTATGGCATTAATAATAACGGATATATAGATATAATCCCTAAGAAAATGATACTTCTAGTCAGCCTCAGTCTACCTTTAGAATGTTTGTATTGAAATTATAACCTTATAAAACTATTCGGTCTGCATGCTACATTCGCATCTAGGGAACCATTTGTTAAATTTCAATTCAATTGTTCGAATTATTAATAAGTTGAATGAAATATATATTTTTTTAAATAAAGGATTGTAATCAAAGCATATGATCTTTTTTTTACTTTACAGAGTTAGCCTTAGCAAGTAGGTACATGATCTAAATAATAAGATTTACTATTTATTATTATTATT
>DWAP01004119.1:0-11266 GCA_018230625.1 Heliconius eleuchia
TACGACACCACCAGTACCAGGATGATCCTATTCTAGGCCGGGATCACACGGCCAAGAGTACACCGTGAACTTAAAAAAATCATATAGCCGCAGAATAAAGTTAAAAAAATTTTTATATATAATAGCGTTTCCCCCGTTCAAATGCAAACAATTCCTAAGGCATTCGTTATGTGCCCCACCGGCCAATTACTTGGTACAAATATTGACTAATTATTCAATTGTGCCGCCCCTCATGCAATTAATAAATAAATATATTCGTCTGTCTGTTTTTACGTACAGCTTTTGGTTTTCGTTTTAAGTGCCGAAACCCAACGCCGCATTTAACTTACCAGAAAATGAAAATAAAAATTAATCAAACATAGCCCAGTCATGAGGCCGTCACGGCTCAGGGCGTAATCGTGCGATGGTTGTGGGTTCGATTCTCACTCAAGGGAGTGAATTATATAATATTGTGATTTTCTTTCCCTAGTAACGAGGCGAGGTACACTGCTTATAACGCAATTTCCTATGAATAGAGCGAATATCAAGAAAAAATGAAAAAGAAGAAGAAAAGAAATACATGCGGGATACATAGTGAAGCTAAATAAAGGTATATATCCAATACAAGACTAATCTAAATCGAGTAAAAACCAAGAAATCTTTTAAGCTAAAATTATACACACGAGGAGGCCAGAATTCTTATACATAAGTAACATGATAAGCCCCTATAAGTAGTAAAATCGAGATACAATCATAATATTTTTCCAAACTTATCGCATTCGAGAAACCTGAGCTGAATTAAAAATCCCAAAAAAAAAACCTGAAGAAAATCACCTGTTACAGCTGTTTTAATTTATTGTTCAACTTTGACACTTTAAACTTGGTAAATTGCTATTTTTGTATACTTTTTTTGGATGTACCATTTAAAAAAGGAGGAGAGGAGGAATAAATATAGAATACACAGATTTCTTTTCTTATTTTTTTTATAAAACGCAGCGTTAAGTTACGCCAGGGAAGTAATGTAATTGGGAAATAAATCTTAACATTAGGTTCCCGAGATACCGTCTTCCTACTATGTGAACGATACAGGGTAAAGTTAAAGAAAATAGTTTTGAAACTGATTCAATTGTTTTGGTAAGGTTTGCTGTGAACGGAGTATTTCGTCACTATATTCTCCCTGCCTAATCGGGTATACGAAAAGAGCACAGAAACTGCTGTTTTCAACATATCTTTACACATTTGTAGCACGTTTACCTTAAAAATTATTACTACAGGTTTATATCCACATTTGAAAAATTTTTAATTTTAGAATAGGTTTTTTTTTCAGTTTCATCAATTCAATATAAAGGTAGAAATAACAGGACTAACGAAGCCCACCCTCCTTTAGTCGATAGAATACGAGAATCGCTATGCGTTACCGAGGTATAGCGATACAAACATATAGTAAAAGTGAAAACAAAACATCACTTAGACCATCGTGGTGTAGTGGAACAGCATTTGACTTCGTAAACGCGATTATTGTGGATCCGATCCCAGTTCGAAAGAATCTTAGCTATAATACTATGATAAAAAAATTTAAAGATTATAATATATAGTTTAGCGTTGAGTTCCACCATATATACGTTGTCTCTGTAATTGGGCAGAAAGTAGGAAACGGTGTATCTTAGTATTAAGTTATTCCCGCCAACCATGCTTGATGTGGAAATAAGCGTAAAACTTATGAAATTAAAAAATATTTTATAAATAATAAAAATAATATTTTTGCTGTAAACTTGAAATTGAGTTTATCTATAGTAAAGAGACGCCAGAAGGAAATTTTTCAACATTTAAGTACATCACATTATTCAATTTTAAAACGCTTTATATCATCCTAAAGTTGCATCTAAGCACAACGTCCTTTTTCTGTCAAAGAATAACATAATATTAGAACCGAATTTAAGTTCAGCTTCGCTACAAGTTACAATATTAAAAAACTGTGTTTTGTATTTTACAATTTAGATGAAATGCCGTACTGACTCAGATCTCCATTCGCGTTTCATTCACACATAAAACAATAAGAAATGTTAGAAACGTTTAAAAATTGGAATAGTTCGGCGTTACGTATAGCTGTTTCCAGTGTATGATCCCAAATTTTTGAGACTTAGGGAGTTGAGTAGTAACAATCAACATCACGAGTTTAGTCTAGCTTGCTGCAAGATAATATGAAAAATTTCCCCGAGAAATTTCAAATCGAACCCACTACCTTCGTATTTTTTTGCGCTGCTGAAGCACGGCAATCTAGGTACTGTCATTTCAACTAAAATTCTAGCTTAAACCAACTTTAAACTATAAATAATATTTCAATTCAAGTAATTGAAATAAAAAATTAAAAATATAATACGAAAATAAAAAAGAAACTAAAACAACGACTATTCCCAAACCTCATACAAATAAATAACAAATAGTTTTCCGTGCCATATCTACGATCGCCTCTTTGCGTATCTAAACGTTGTTGACACAGGCCGGTAGCATTTAACTTCTGTATTCTTTCAATACATTATCAAAGCCGACGTGTTTTGAGTACAAAGCTTTATGCAATTTGGTTCAACTTTTCTGAGGAGATAATGTATTTTTGTTTAGCTTAACACTGTATCCCACTTTCAAGTCCTCGTGGCATTGCACAGCATCTAACTATGAACACGACGGTTGTGGATTCGATTTTCACTACGAGAAATGTGTAAAATTTTCTCACTTTGGTAATAAACGAGTAATGTCTGGTTTTTTTTGTATCCTGCGCAAAGGTGGTGGGGCAAAAAAAACATGGGAAACTAATGTTAAGACACTGTGTACCCATTAATACACTCAGTTTCCCAGTTTCGGCCGAATTCTCAATGAATTGCTTTTTGAGTGGCGTAACTCAACGCCGCGCTGTGCTTTGTTACCAGAGCAAGGAAATGGAAACATTAAAAATTTCAATCTCCAAGGGGAAATCGAACCCACAACCATCGCGTATGCAATCGCATGTTTGAGCCACTAGCCCGCAACGGCCTCACTACTATCTAAAAATACTATAATTCCATATATACCAAAGAAAATAGAAGCAAACAAAAGAAAATTTCAAACAGGAACATTCAGTGGTGAGCTAACATTGCATTTTACATTTTATACCAAACGATAAAACCGTTGTTGGGTTCTAGAATTACGAAGCAAATAAAGCAACGCATTATAAATTGACGAAGTTAACTCTGGTACTACTCAATCAAGTTGTACCGTACCTTGTAAGGGTGTGTTCAGGTTATGTTTGTATTTTTATTAATTTCTTGCGGTATACATGATTTGGTTGTAAATGCGACGGTTGCAGGTTCGATTTCAAATTGAGAAATGAGTTAATGTACCCGCTCTGGTAACAAAATGTACCGAGGCGTTGAGTTTCGACATTCAACAATAATAATTAATATAACTAAAGGTACCTTATCTCGAACATTACAGAATAGACAAACATATCTGGGAACTCTAGGTTCCCAGATATCTATCTTTGTCTATTCTGCAATGTTCTCATTAAGACACGTCCTTCCCCCATTTTCCTCCGTATTCTGAAAATATAGCGGTTTTGAGTGGCGGACTTCAACGCCACGCTTTATAGCGAGGAAATTAAAATATCAAGTATTTAATTTCACTGAATGCGAATCGAACCTACAACCTATCGCGTTTTCAATAGCATACTTGTGCCCTTGCGCCAAGACTGGCCTCATTCTTATTACTAAGTAAATAAGTCAACTGAATTATAAATTGGCTGAGCTAACTTTAGTAGTACTCGATCAAGCGTTGTATTAACGCAAGAGTGTGCATCGAAAGCTATTTTATATTGACCTTAAACAATATTTTTAGATATTTTTTACTTTACGCTATTACCTAGAGACAAGATCGTTCTCAACTTTCAGTGAGTAGAGAAGTTCAGAGCAATGAAACTCCTATACTGCGCCTTCTCCCATTTTTTGAGTAGAAAATAGTGGTATATTATTTTCCTAATTTATGTTTATTTTGTATAGAAATTCTCAATGCATTTTTCCCAATGAAAGTGGTGGTATTTTTTAAATATATTAATTCAAGGCCATTAATTATTGAGTGGTGGTACACAAAGCCGTTTAACCAGTTCGGAGATCAATTCCACAACCAACGCTTTACTAGCGTCTGACTGACGTATTACGTAATAACGAATACCGCAATTTTAACAAAAAATCTGTACATTGTTTAAGTTGCATAACTTTTAGGCTTAACTCTGCATCCTCTCTCCTAACTCTGTATCCTAACTCTGCACATAGCAGGGTACGACACTACGTTCCCATTAAAACATATGAGGTCTCTACCTTCGATTTAATTACGTTATCTTTGTAATAAAACAAAAAAATATTTTATTCTCTCTAGGTTGAATCAAGCACACAACTTGTAGCATTTACGACCACACGCTTATTTATGCCCTCGCGCCATGACTTAGTCTCATGAACAACATTATGAAGCTGAATAGTTTATTTGGATGAGCGTTCTAACCTCAGCAGCTAGTTCGAACTGTAAAAATGTTTTTGTGTTAGATGTCTGTTTATCGACAAAGGTATATTTTTATTTTTTTGTCATCATCAATTTAAATAAAAGCACAGTTTTAACTACTCTATAAAGGCTTAATACAATTAAAACGAAAGAGATTTTGCCATTAATAAAAAAAAATTTTTCAAACAAAATAAATAATAAAAATATGGTTTTGAAACAAAGCGCAAAGCGACAACGCCGCTCCACCTCATTCACGAAATCGAGTCGTAAGTAATGGCGGTAAAGTTAAACGCTGTTTCAGTTTATTATATAAAATAGGTATTTGCGTAAAATATAACGTGAGATGTCCCTTTCTCGTTCTGGTGGTTTACGTTATTGGCGTCTATTCGTAACTGCGTTACATGTAATACAGTATGGAATGAAAAAACATAAAAAGAAAAAAATAATAATTAAACGTCTGAGCTGTTCTGTGAAATCTTGATTATTTGTTTTAGGTATGGGTTTGAAATATTTTATACCATATGCTGCTCCAGTAAAAGGAGTGCAGTCGGTTCCACCCTGTATAGGCTTTATAGAAACACATTAATAGTATCAATAGCCGACTGTGACGCACGGGATCTTAGAGTATGTCTTGTATATATTCAATTTTTATTTATTGCATTTGACCACGAGGGTGGAGCCATGTACAAAAGCTAGTATTCTAATATGTATGTAGGCAGGAAAAGGTAAGAAATAACCCACGCCTATAAAATATTCACTCGAAGCGGGCTCAATCAATTTGCTTTTTGAATTACAATGTATACAGTCGGTCTGTTGCATAGAAAGAACTATATTTAAAATGTAAAGCCATACTGGCTTGTTTGTATTGGTTTTTATAGTGACACTGCTATTTATAAAATAAAAAATAAAGTGAAGAACTTGGAGAAGTATTGAGTGTCATTATTTATTATCAGTATTGTTGAGTGAAAATAAAAATAACTTTAAAATATAATCATTCAGAGGTCGTCAAATATTTGGTATTTTAATTTCACCACTCTGGTAACGTGGCAAGTATTGCAGTTTTCCTCGTTACCAGTGAGGCAAACTGCATCACTTTGCTCCGTTACCTGATGTAGGATTTCTTGATTTCATGTTCACTACTCAACATGCAACGACTCCAGAGTATGGCGGAAAATGAGCCTTGTCTTATTGAGAACAGAGTATTTTTATACGTTTTCAGATTCGGTCTGTCTTCCCTGTTATCTCCGCGATACATCGTGAAGCTAAAAATTTACAAAAAAAATATACAATTTATGTAAACACGGCCTTACCACCTCATCTTTGACCGTTACCTTTTGACCCTTATAAAAAGGACAACAAACAACACAAGAAGTATTAAATATTTTTATCTTTAATATTTTAACAATAAACCTTACATTTTGGAACATTATTAATAAATAGTTTCCATTCTTCATTAAAATCAAAATGGATATTGAATTTTACACAAAAAATCTCGTTAAGCATACCTGAAGTAGGTCGATCATATATTTAAATTAAAACTTATATAATACTGCTTTGTTATTTTCAATACAATAATTGGAGCAAGAAACCAAAAATCACTGAACACTGTATTATATATATTAAAATACGATACACGTATATTTATTGTGAAAATATCATAGAGATTCATTAAAAGAGGCAAAATTAATATTTTTCATTTATTTTTATTTATATTTAAGGTTTTAAAATATATACATACATATAAAAAAAGCAAATTCAAACAAGAAACTAGGCCAGTCTCGCATTTTAGCAAATTAGCATCGTCGACATCGCATACGACGGATTGGGTTCGATCTACTCGGCGGGATTAAATATGTTGATTTCCTTCCTCTGGTTAAGACAAAGCGCGGCGTTGAGCTTCACTACTCAACACGCAAAGTTTTGTGTTGAATAGTTTATTTATCGAGGTTATGTGCGGGAGATAATGCTAAGTTTTCCTGCTTAATTTGAGAAGAAAAACTTAAATTTTATGTATTGACCTAAGATTTGCTATTTTAGTAGGTAACGTATAGATAATTTTGTTTTAATCTTACATTTAAATAAGGCAATAAAACATAAGTATTTCGTAAATCAAACTTGTTTATGTTTATTATTATACATCATACTTTGGAGATTAAAAATCAAGTAGTTTTTTTTATGTCTAATTATTATTATTATTTAAATTAATGACAATCTTAAGCATTTATGTCTTAATCTCCTGGGTCTTTACGCCATTTATTAAAACAAATTGTTACTGTGGTTCAATACACTAAATGCTTAAACTATGATTAATTGACTAAGACATACATAATTCACATATATATTTTTTTTCATTACAAATAAGTGTCACGGACCCAGTAGGTGCCAAATCTCTGGACTGTGCATTCACAGTGATGTTATAGAGAGAAATAATTCAGATGTCAGATGAGGCAGTAACTCGAAATCACAAAACGCATCGATGACGGGTCAAAAAGTAATAGGATTTTTTCGATTGACCCGGTCTCATAGACATACACGTCACCAATAGTTATTGCTATAGTGGCTAGGTGGTGTGTGGTGCATGGGCATAATGGTTACGCTGTAGGTCGTAGGCTCGACTCCGGCGTGGCATTGGATTTCGCCGTTTAACACCCAATCCCCAATCCTTCCAGAAATCGGTGGAATTTCAGAAGTGTCTTGACACCGGGTTTCCAGGTTTCCTCTTCCTGCCCAATGAATCACTGGATACAGTGTAAAGCTTAAAAATATGCCATAAAACATTACACTATTATGAAATTCTTGTTTTTAGTTCGTAGAGACTATAAGACTCGCCGTCTCTGTAACAAGTACTCTTGAAATTTTCATATAATATACTTTAGAGTAATTTCTATAATGGAACAGAAGATGCGTGAATTTTTAATGTTACTTATAAAAATTGCTATTTCTTATATAATGAGATGATAATATAATCATTTTTCTTAGCAAACATCTAAATATCTATCTTGAATATTATTTTATTTATTATAAATAAATATAAGATTTTGTTTGTAACCATATCTTTATAAAACAAGATAGACATATATAGATAGATAGTCCAAATTCAAAACGTTGAGTGTTGAATGGCAGAAACTAACACTTTGCTTGACTTACTCAAGTGATCAAATGAAGTTATCAATCAAACAAAATGGCTACATTGTTCTTGCTGGGTATCGAATCCATAATCACCGTGCTTACCATCTAATAGCCAGTAATAGAAGTGCCACAATTGCGTATAAATGCTAATAGTAAATAATATAATTATATATTTCTAATCTCTAATTTTCTTTCCAATCACATAATATATTTATTTTATAAGAACTATATTTGTAAAAAAAATTAAAAAAAGACGTTAATATATTTTAAGATATTACCTCGGTTATTGTTGCTTACACAGAAATAACTTATAAAATCATTTTTTCATAGAGCGTTGGGCTATTAGTTGAAAAAATTATTTATTTAATTCTAGCAGCCCATTTTATTCATTTCATGCTGTATCCCGCTCATAGCACGATAGACATAGAAAGCTAGGAAATCTAGTGCTTAGACACTCCGTTCCTCACTTGAACTCAACGCCGTAATTAATAAATATATAAAAAAATCTATATATGTATGTATATAACAATCTTAAGTAACTGATGGACAATGCACAGTTTCGTCTAAGCTTAAACAATTGAAATTTGACATGAAGGTAGGTTAGGAAGTATATGGGAGTACTTAGAAAGGTTTTCTACAAACAAAGAGAAATTTCCATTAATTTCTAAAAATCCACGCAAATAAAATGGAAAATGAGTAAAACATAATTTTTAGAATAACTACGTCGTTCCATCCATTAATATGTTAAGCTTCCAGGTAAAGCTTTACAAAAGCTAGACTTGATATACGGCGTGCTCATCTTAATCTCACAAGAAGGACGTCCTCTAAATATACATTTCTTTGGCTCTCGCGAGGAATTTACGATGATGCCTACACTTACGCTTTGACTCTGAACGTGAAATTATCCGAAAGGCTAAAATGTATGGAGATTTTGGGAAGCTTTTAAAATGTATATGAGAACCTAACGTTTTTTTGCATTTCTTATATTTTTTTCTATGTTGTCGCTACATATGTATTGGTAGTGGGATTGAATTTCATATATTTAAAATTAATTTTTACATGAAAGTAAGTATGAGATGTATATCGCAAAATACACATTTTAAGTCCCAAGGTATATTCTTCTCATTGGCATATAGTTTCCCCGATAAATGGATTATTCATATCTGAAAGAAATTTTCAATAAGAAGTATTAGTTCCTGAGATTAGCACGATCAACATGTTGCACTTTATAACATGAGTGTTAGTAATTTATTCCGCTAGTGTAATGAAACAAAACGCGATATTAATTTCTGCAATTTACATATAAAATATCTTCAATAGCCGAAAAGTGAATAAATAACACAAGATTATTTAGAAAAAAAAAACAAATATATTTACACTCCATTTGCACGCTATTTTCCCCGGAACGTTGACCGAATACCAGGACCCTCGATCTTGGAATATTTCTGTCACTTTTTTTAGTGTGATCATTCTTTTAGAAATGCCTGCCTACCTCTAAGTCATCAATCTTCTTATTTCAGCGTTATTTTTACTAAATTATACTAATAATATATTATAATTATTTATAGCTTCACGCTGTACCCCGCATATAGCAAAGCAGATGGAGGAAACACTATACTTGAGACATTTAATTAAACACACCGCTCAATTTTGGATACAATGCGTGTTAACTGACGGAGCTCAACCCCGCACTATATAAAAATACTTTTTCAGTATTTCTATAGAAAATATCAGAAATATAACTATAAACGTAATAGGATAAAGAAAGTATAGTATGAGATTTATATAATCCAAAGTGCATTCGAAGCACGTTAGGCGTCAAGATAAGATGCAAGAGCAATGCTTAGGAGAGACAAGGAGCATTCATCCACTTTCTTAGTACTGTAAAGCTAGCATGAAATATTTGGAATATATTGTTATGCTGTACTAGTATTTACCCGTGATTTTGTTTGTGCAAATTTATTTAATTAACTTAGATTTTTTGGCACAACCGTTTAACTGTAAACGCGATGGTTGTGGATTCAATTTCTCGATCTGGTAACATGATAAAGCTAAGCGTAGAGCCCCTCCACTCAATTCACAATGTTTTGAAAATTGAGCGGAAAGTGAAAGGTGGAAGGAAAGCAAAATGAAAGTATAATATATAAAAAATATTTTCTACTTATATACTTTTATTTCGCTTTCTTGCTGAGACGGAACACAATTTTAGATTTTCGCTCAACAAGTAATCTTAAAAAATGTCTAAAATAGGAGACTACAGAGTGTCTTAGCACTATGTTCTCACTATCTAAAAAAATATATTTTTAACAAATCCTACATACATACCAACAAATTTAAGTAAATATAATATACATATAAATATATATATGATGATATAAAAGACTTATCTCCACGTAGCGTGATCTAATATTCCGAACACCATCAGTCGACCTCCCAGCGTCGTGCATTACTTATACCTCCCGTGGGTACCTCCAGACGTACATATAATTAATTCAGCCTTCTTCTACTATAAAAATACTATACGATACTATAGAGGCCGTCGGTAATGCGATGGTTGTGGGTTTGTTTCCAGGTTGGGAGCTTTATTATTTTTACTTTCATTTTCTTCCCCTTGGTAGACAAAATACGGTGTTGAGTTCTGCCATGTATATATTATGCAATGTCTTGAAAATTCAGCGGAAAGTGGAAAATGTTGTATGTTAAATAAGTATTTCGTGTACTAAAACAGGGAAATGATGATTTCTTTTATCAGCTTCATACTGAATCCCGCACATAACAGGGTCGGAAAAAAACCTGAAAATCTAGTGTTAAGATACTCCGTTACCATCAAGGCACTTCCGTTCCTCCCTTTCCACCTAATTCTGAAGGCATTGCGTTTTCACTCGCGGAGCTCAACGCTACGTTTTATGTAGTGACCAGGGCGAGGAAATGAAAATCCGTCGCGTTAACTATTTGTGTCCTTGCAATGCGACAGACATTATCTTTAAAACATAATTACTTTTGTCTTAATATAATCATCCCCTATAATGTGGATTGAACCCACAACCAGAAAGTAGGATCACCTACAGTCACGCTGCCCCACTACGCTACGACGAGTATAAATGTATGATCTCCATTTTTTCTCCAATAAACATTTTTAATTCTATAAAAACACAGCAATAAAAATACAGTCTTCGATAAAACCTTTAGGTATTTATCAAAAGGAGTTCTAAATAGCTTTGACTGGAGTAGACAGAAATTTAGAGGACGCCTTTGTAAAGGCAACTCAGTTATAAAGGATTTTTGAAATTTGTCATAAAAATATTTAGCTTAAAACTAAAGTCCTACGTGTCTTTTAATGTGTATGAAATGAGCAATTATGTATACTAATGTTTCGTTTGCGGCTTTGTCTGTATTGTCTACAAATCTTTACTAATATAATAAAGCAGAAGAGTTTGTTTGTTTGCTTAAACGCTAATATCTCTGGAACTACTGGTCTGATTTACTTTTTCTTGTCTGATAGCTACAATCCTCAGGAGTGGCTGTATAACATTACGGTTAAGTTCTTAGTTAGCCTTATTTATTATTTCATATAAAAAATCACGCTGTATCCCGCACACAGCAAGGCAGGCAGAGGGAACCTAGTGTTAAGACA
>DWAP01004120.1:0-11265 GCA_018230625.1 Heliconius eleuchia
TCCAGGAGGCGCGGGTTCGAGTCCCGGTACGTTCAAATTTTTATACGTTTTCTAATTAAGTATTGGTTAAATTTCTTTGGGAATAAAACATGTTTATCATTTTATTTTTCTGTTCAAAATTTGATCCTAAATCATATAGCATTTTGTAGCAGAATTTCAATTAAACATTTTCAAAATTCAATTTAAAACAAGTAGCATTCAAACGAGAAAGAAAGCTGACAAATTGAAATAATCAACAGAAGATTCATTAAATACGAACGGCCAATTGAACGATGAATCCCCAATCAAATCCATTTACAAGTATACCGTGTACCGGGATGAAAGAAGTGTCGATCTGCAATTCAGATCGTATTCTGAATCGGCTAGATGTAGTGAGATTTCATTGATATGAATTGGTAAATGCCTATTGGACAGTAAAAGTTCGATTTTTAGGGTTTCGTATCTTAAAAGGAAAAAAGATAAACCTTAGAGAAACACCTTGTTGTGTATTTGTCCGTCTGTAAAGACCATTTGTCTCGAGATCGCGTGGAGGTATCAAGCTGAAATTAATATCAAATATTCAGTTCTATAGTCCTTCGAAATACAGAAAAAATCAAGCTTTTATGTTGTAATAAATTCAACTCGTAAGCAAAACTTATACTTTCCCGTTGACATACAGTAATGAAATTTGGCACAAAGTGAGAAAATGGAAAAGGAAAAAATCCGAAATGTGAAAATTTATAGGTGTTTCATAGAAAAATTAATAGGTAAATTTGTAGTTCATTTTATACTGAACTAGTGGCCCACTCGCGGCTTCGCCCGCATTCAACCTGTAATTCTTTTGTTATACTGCATTTGCCAACAGATTAATTATATAATTTATACATTCAATAATTGTTCGTAATTCTGAGAAAGTGCAAGTAAACACTAAGTGGCTGCTTTGCCAGAGATCACAAACACACATACAAAATCTAATATATAAGTAGAGTTTGAAAGCTGAGCAAGTCAATTTCAAGCAAATTGATTTGAATAATACTCCTAGTCATGAGGGCGAAGGTCGTGGGCTGAACTGGAGTTTTATGAAAGGAAATTAAGCAATAGCAACGTAATAACTGTGAATGAAGCTTAATTTTTATGAAAATAGCTGTTAAGTGAAATCGGCAATCTTGTACCGTTTTAATTCGATTTATGATTATTCATCTATATATATATATATTTATATATATAGATGCTAAACATATCAAACATATAGATATTAAACATGCTTGTATGTATATATATATATATATATACATAGAAGCATGTTTAAAATACAGAATCCTGTTCAAATTAAATTTATTTATCTTTTTTTTATTTTTGTAGCTTCACGTAGTATCTCGAACATAGCAGGGTAGGTAGGGGACCCTAGTGCTAAGACACTTCGCTCTCCATTAAGACAATTCATTCCCCAATTTCCACCGAATTCTTAAGGCATTGCGTATTAGATGGCTTAAGTCATTATTCGCTTTTGACATTACGCGAGTGATAATATATGAAGTATTTCTTCCCCCACGTAAGAATTGCACCTACAACCACGGCTACTGCTCCTGCGCCACGATGGCTTTTATTTATCTGGTGATCGTAAATAGTTCTTTTATAAATATATAGAGCCATTAATCATTTTATAGGCAATAAGTGTTGCTATGTAAATTGTGTACTAGATAAATAAATTCAAGTTAATTGTCTTTAATTTGATGAGATAATAACTTTAACCTCTGGTTTTGGCTGCGTGGTCAAATTAAAAAAAACTGGGGATGGTAGGTATATGACACGTTTGAAGACCCTAGGGAAACTTTTGTTACCTGAAAACTGTGTGTGACTGTTCATTCAGTGAATCACATCGAAACGATTAATATGTTTTATATAGCCTCTCTATATTTTTTCTATTATTTTTTGTATTCAAACCAGTAGTTCTGGAGATGAATACGTTTAAACAAACATATTTTTCAGGTTACTATACTTTAACGCCGCAGATTTCGATTCCCATTTGGGAAATGAGTTATTACGTCTTGAAATGTGGTAGAAAGAGAGAAACGGAATATCTTGACAATAGGTTCCTTCTGTTTGTCCTCTATTTTTTATCTTTAGCTTCCCTCTGTATCTTGCATTTGGTGGTTAATTAGAGGGAACCTAGTGATACGACATTCAATTCACATTAAGCCACCGTTAACCGCACACAGTCGCACTCAAGAAAATAACATTAGTAAAAATATAAACATTCCTCTGAATACAATTGGAATTCATCACCATTGAATATAGATACACATATTCCAATCGCATCAGGATGGAGTTTTATAATATTTATTCTTAATAAATATATTTATATTTTCATACATTATGCAAGTAATATTCATAATATGTAGGTTTGTATCTTGATATTATTTACTAAGATTTAAATATGCCAAGGATCATTACCTTTTATGGTCATATCTTGTTTTATGATTGAACGTGATAATTTTGATCCCATTTAAATTTATATTTTTTGTGCTTAAGAATTCCAATGTATTATATAATTGCAAGTTGGCAATATTTTACTGCTTATAATCTATTTGACTAAGACTGAAATCTGTCATGTCGTAGGGATACAAGCGAGCGACTGCAAACGCGATAGGTTGTGGGTTCAATCACCATTCGAGGAAATTAAATATTTAATACATTCGACTTCTTTGCTCTTTAAATGAAGAAGCGTAGAAGCGTACAATGTCTCCAGAATTCAACGGTAAGTGGTTAACGGAAGTGTCTTAATGGGAACGAAGTGTCTTAACACTACCTTGCCAGGTCTCTTCTACCTGGGTGCTATGTGCGGGATACAGAGTGAAGTAAAAACAAATATATATTATTATTATATTTTGATCCTTTTTTTTTAACCGACTACTGTAAGAAAAGGAGATTATCAATTCTGTAATACTGTATTTTTTTGCTTGTTACCTCAAAACTTTTGACTGCTTGTGGTTAGATTTTTTTGACAATGGTATCTGTGAGAAAATCATATAAATCTTAAATTAGCATTATTAGGTATGCGCGTGACAGCGTGAAGTTGGTGTCAAGCTAATGTTGCAACAGCCTTACTACAATATCGAATTACTAAGCCTGTTTGTTTGACTTGGCACCGACTTCAGAATTATAAAATCTTTGTTTTATTATTTCTGTTTAACAAAATCAAAGAACGTTTCACTTTATATAAAATTATTATTTGCTTTTTAGTTCATTGTTTGGTTTTTTTTTGTTAATAATAAATTTACTATAGATTTTACTCGCACGCAACACAATGAACAGCATAGTTTACTATAAAGTTCTTTATTAATTCAAGTAGCTCATTTAATTTAGAAATAATATATTTTTATAATAAATACAAAAAAAAATCTTAACAACATCGTCCAGATAATTCATATCGAAAATCAATAAAAGCGTACATTCCGTTCAGAAACAGTCACAAAATAAAGGGGTTAACGAAAGTGTCTTAATGGAAGCGGAGGTCCTCAACACTACATTATCAGATCCCTTCTGCCTGGGTGCTATGTATGGGTTACAGCGTAAAGAAAATATATATATATATATATATATCTTAATCTGTATTTTTTTTCTCATAGATTTGACTCGTGCGTAAAGTAAAGAACGGCATACTTTAATATTAAGTGTTCTTTCTGATCTCCTGACTCAAATAGATTATTTAAATTAGTTAGGATGTGTGAAAATAATCAAAATTTTAAATGGCAACGTATACAATATTACAATTAAGTACAAAAAAACATCTTAACCATATTGACCAGATCATTCATACCGACAATTAATTAAAGCGCACATCCCGTTTAGAAACATTCGGGATTAATTGCGGTGGAACAAAAGTCATAAGTACCATCCATCAGCTGGTTGAAGGAGGTTTGACAGCGGCCTGTTCCATTTAGATGTCCAACAGTGTGTCGGTTTTGAAGTTTCGTACAATGTAAATAGAGGAATCAATCATCATCGGGAACCTTGTTGGGGTATTGAAGGGTATTGTTTGGTTTGATATAGTTTTGTTTATAATATAGATAGATTTGAGGTCAGTCGTGGCACAGGGGTACATAGAGTGACTGTGTTATATATGGTTGTGGGTACGATTCCCACTCGACGATATGAAATATTTAGTATTTTTATTTCTTTGCTCTGGTGTCGGAATGCAATGTCTTCAAGAAAATGGGGAAAATGAAGAAAATGGAGAATTTGGCGGAAAATGGGGAATGGAGTGTCTTAACACTAGGTTCCCTTAGCTTACGCTGCTGTGTGCGGGATATAGCGTGAAGCAAAAAAAAATATTTTATGTTCCTAAGCTGTCTATCTAATATTCAGTTATTTGATTTTTGTGTTTTGTTAGTTGATTTGAGGTCGTCATTTTCTAGGGTTTAAGGGTGTGATTGAAACGTGATGGTTCTGGGTTCGATTCCTACTCGAGGGAATGAATTATTCCGTATATTAGTTTCACCACTCAATATGCAATGCCTCGAAAAGTTTAGCGGAAAGTGTGGAACGAATATATATATATTTCTTGCAGGCCGAATTCTTGAGGCATTGCGTGTTAATATCTTGGCGCAGTATTAACATGTAAACCAGTCATTGCTTAATAGAAATCTTAATAGAATCGAAACAGAAAATATAGTAAAACAAAACAAAAATAATCTTACAAAAATGTCAAATGTTGCGAAAGTATTATACTCAATTAACACCGAGCTATATCGGTTTAATAGTAATTAAAATTTCAAGAATTTTATTTAACAAATTCTACAAACTAAGCAAGCGCTAACAGCGTGTGTAATTTTAAGTATACAAATGAAAGCCGCAAACGCCGCATTCATTGTATTCCTAATTGATTCTACTTGAGCATTCTTTATATTACATTTTATTTGTTTTTATTTTTAACCGACTTCCATAAAAGGAGGAGGTTCCCAATTTAACTGTGTTTTCAGTTAGGAAGTATCAGAATGTAAACGCAATCGTCTGATTCAAATGAAAAACTAAAAGTGTTAGATTAATTCTGATCAATGAGAAATAATCATATAAGCGTGTGACTATAACGCGGCTGTTGTGCGTTCGATTCCCACTCGGGGAAATTAATTATTATTTATTAATATTTTTATTTTCTCGCAATACGGAAGGCGGATAGCGGGGAACGGACTATATTAACACTAGGTTCCCTGCTATATACGGGAACAGCGTGAAGCAAAAAAAAAGAGTATTCTCTATCAGCCTACTCATAGAGCTAAGATTAAATCCCTTCTCTAAACTTATTCAATAAGGAAGGAACGAAGTGCCTGGTCGCGGGGTTAACAGACAATTACTCATACAAACAGAGTTGATTTTATTTATTAAGGGCAATTATAGGGCATTTCTCAATAAAACATATATATTAGGTGTCTATACATTCGAGTCTCGTGTAGTAGTTTTGATTTTTATTAAATTTTCTATTGGTACAGCTTTCTTAGCCACCTAACACGATTATGGAGTAGTGAAAAAAGTATAAAAGATTTGGCTTCACGGTGTATCCCGCACATAGCAGGGTAGGCATGGGGAACCCGGATCTCTGATATTTAAACACTCTCCTACGCGACAGTTGTGAGTTCGATTCTCACTCAGAGGTATGAAATATTTTATAATTTCATATCCCCGATCTGGGAACAAGGAAAAACAGCGTTAAGTATCTTATGTAGTATCTTTTCCCATCTTCTACCCATCACGGACCATGGGGAAAAGAATCCATATACAAAGTACCTACTCCATTGACACTACTAAAATTTTTTTAAGATTTCCATCTCATTAAGATACTTCGATTGCTTGCTTTCTACTGAAATCTCGAACCCACAACCGTCAAGTTTATGAGGATTTTTCTAAATACGTTGCTCTTTTAAAGCGTGAAACAAAAATATATATTTTGTACCTTTTTATATATTTTTTTGAATATCTGAACATTTGGAACACATAGCGTTAAGGTATCTTTGATCGGAAAATATTGACGTGTCAATTTAAAAAATGAACATTTATTTTTCTATACTGTAAGATACTTTAAAGACTCACGGCATCGTGACTAGGCAACCAGAGGGAACCTAGAGTAAGAATTGGGCGAAAAGTGTGGAACGAAGTGCCCGTTCGCCTCGAGCTCCCTTATCTTTCACCCTGCCGTTGTGCTACACTTTAACATTATTGCTATACTTTAACTCGCCAAAATAAGGAATCGTTGGAGTGATTTTGCTCCTAATTTTCTCAATTTATTCCCTCTTATATAAAAAAATAGAGAAAAGAACACAAAATACTTCAACTTTCTCAACCCACTTAATCATGAAACCCAATACCTACACAAAACAAAGGCTGTCGCTTAACTACTTTAAGTTAAGACGATTTAATTTTTACTTACAGTTGACAGTAAACTATTAATCTGCATTAAGAAGAGAGTTGCATATCTCAATAAATTAATTGTCATGTTCTAACTGTAATGAATACTGAGTTATAATCGCTTAGTGTCTTAGTTAGTTCAGGAATTTGAATGTACAACCAGACTATTGACCTTGCGTTCAAATTGGTTAAATGTTAGCAGTCTATTTACACCTCCTAATAATGTTTAGTTGTTAAAAGGTATAATGTAAAGGAAATAATATATATAATTATTTGCATTTTGTGTATATATTTCTTTTAGCTTCTCGCTGTATCCCGCATAGCAGGATAGGCAGAAAGAGTCTGATTCCCACTTCCCGGATCTCAACGCCGCGCCTTGCCTCGACACTAAATATGAAAATATGAAACATTTCATTTCCTCCAGTGCCACGACTTTAATTTTTCATTTTTAAATGTATGTATTAATATTATATAAACCGTGGGTTCAATTTCCACTCGGGGGAATGAAATTATAACGATTTAAGTAAGGCGCGGTCTTGTGTTCCGCCACTCAACACTCAATGCCTACAGAATTCGGCGGAAAGTGTGTGGACAACGAAATGTCTTAGGAACCGAGTCCCAGGTTCTCTCTACCTACCTTGCTATATGCGGGATACAGCGTAAACCCAAAAAATAAGATTTTAACAATAAAACAAACCATCACTAAAATATCATTCAAGTGATACAAACAATCACTTTTTTATATTTACGTTATTTTTACTATGAGTACCGAAGAATGCTATATTAATTACCTATTTTCTTTTTAAGGCAACGTTTTCCTTTACAAGAGACTTACAAATATAAGCCTGTAAGCGTAATATGGATAGAATGCATAAAGGTCAATAGAATTAAGGTCGCAAACACCTAACGTAACTGTGTGAAACATAATATCATTAAAATCTAAATACAAAAGTATCAAAACTTTCGCTTTCATACATTAATAATTCTTATGATTCTATTATAGTGTAATATATTATGACATAGGAGTCAAAATATGTCAAAAATATAAATGGTCATAATTTTTATTGTATTCTATTGTTGTGACGCAGTGGGAAAGTGTCTTATTGTAAGTAATGTTGCAGGTTTGATTCCACTTTGGGGGAACCGTTTATTTTTATCGCTTTACGCTGCTGCATACCGGGAGAGACAGGAAACCTTCAAACCTTATGTTAAGACATTCCGTTCACATAAAACACTCCCGTTACTTACTTTCAACCGAATTCTCGAGGCATTAAGCGTTGATTGGCTTAAATCAACACCGCGTTTTACCTTGTTCCCAGCGCAAGGAAATGAAAATATTATATATTTCATTACCTCGAGCGGGAAACAAACCCTCAACCTGTTGTGTTTACAGTAGCACGCTTGTTCTCCTGCACCATTACTAACCTCAATACTGCTGAACCTTAATATTACTTATCTTAATATAATATAATGCTTATCTTAATATTATTGTCAAACACTTGAAATATTGGAGGCGATGTCAAGATTTTAGTACCCACCAATAGGTAAAAGAAAAAATGCTGCATTTGGGATATTTACAAAATATATTTAGGTTTCTCCAGGTACATTTCGACACCTTCATGAATTATTGAAAACGATAAATTTCCCTTAAGACTCACAAAAAGAAAGTGTCACATCTATCTCTGGTTCCAGAAGGATAATATTATGTGAAAGAAAACAGTGGCTGCCATTTTTCACTAGGACTATGCATAACATTAATATTAATTTTATTGTATTCTGATAAGTTATGTTTTAACAATTTTAAGAATATACATAATAGGTCGGTTCAGTTTTGAGTTAAATTATATTCGTGAAAAATTCGGATTCGGATAGTTTTTTTTTAAATAATTACTTACGTAGTTGGTGGTAATGATTGCTCAATTAAATTCTATTAATTACTATTAACCAAATATGAGAACAATTATTTGTAAGAAAATAAAGTTTTCATTAATTAATAATTAATAATTTTCCTATTACTTTACGTGTCTAAGGCTAAGTTCAGATCAACGCGCGGCGACGCGCGCTCCCGCGCGATTTATCTGTTTAGATGGCTGCGGCTTGCGCGCGGCATTTTTTCTATACAATCAGAGAAAACGGACGTGGACGAGGTTATTTGTTTGAGACTTTTATACCGCAAACTGCAACGTCGTCGTCGAAAGCAAAGACGATATTGGGTTCACCTTATTTTGAGTCAAAGACTTTCTTAAGCCTGCTTGTGATTTTTTATCCCACACTAAAACTACAGATGGTGCTATAAGATATTTCATATCACCAAAAGAAAAACTGATACTAACATAATACGTACAATTTCATCAATTACTCGTAGTTATCTCATCTTTTATGTCGTAGTTTCGTGCGTCGATCCGCCTCATACAGTACGGGTCAATTGAACTGGTAACTACACTTACAGATTTGTGGATCTTAAACGCGCGGTACAAAATCTTGCGCGCGTTCATGTAATCAGCAACATTGACTTGTTACAATCTCACACCGCGCGACGTGCCAACCGGCTAAATCTTATCTAGTTAGAGATTTTTTTTGAAAATAATAAGAAAGGTAAGGTCGCCCAATGGATATATCTATCGTCACATATATTTATCACATAAAAACCTCATTATTTCGACGTAATTGGAACAAAATCGACGCATTGAAACATAGACGTAAAATAAATAAAAAAACAAAACAAAATATTAAGCATTCTTTTGTTCAATAAAAAAAACTCACCACACAATAAATTAATTTGATAAAAAATACGAATGTAAAAATGGAATTTTTAATCGAGTATAGTGTCAGAGCTGCAGTCTTGCTCCGGACGACTGGTTCCACGATGAGCTTTATAATTTGTGCTATTTTCATGCAAATTAAGTGGAATACCGTAACAACGTCGTATAAAGCGTTGTCATTACACGCTGTCACAGAGAAATGGTTAAAACATTAAGCCCTCTTTGGATTTCCGATCGCTCTGGACGGCAATTTGTAGAACCTATTACACAATTGCTACACAATAGGACGATAATGTTTTCAATTATTTTTTTGTGGTGATATTGAAATATATCAATTCATTTATTATTATCGTTTTTTTCTAATGTTTTGTTGAATATTACAGACACTAGTGTATTTGAACTTTTATTTTCTTATTTTTTTTCTTCATTTGAACTATTATTTCTTTCTCACGGGTGTGAATCGAAGTCGCGAGTGCAGTCGCGCGCTTCTGTCACTATGCCATAGCGACCTAATAACGCCGTAACGCCGTAACGTCGTGCATAGCCTTACGAAAGGGGAAAAAATAAAAATAATTACAATACAATCGTCCCTCCAAGTCAGGACCGAATTCATATTTATCGCGATACAAAAAATTTTGCACCAAAAAATTTTTTTATAAGAAATAATAAAAAAAAGCATCATAACTTCTTAATAAATCTACTCACGAATTGATGTTTTAAAGAATATAGAGCCGACGACGCCCGACAAACAATATAATATGTGCGGTGCGTCTTTGATTTTTATCTTGATTTTGTGTCGTAGTTTAAACGCCCGTATCGAATGCTAATTGAATTTTAAAGTTTGTAAAAGTACTTAAAAGCTTCAATTATTCCGCATAAAAAACGCGTAAAAAGCTTCGGAACTTGTTTAATTTAAAACACTTTGACAGAGTTACTCATAAATATAAAATTTTGTCGGTATATTTTAAGAGATGATTGAATAATAGGATTAAATCAATAATGTAATTTTTTATACTTTTTTAGCTTTGTGAGTGTGAGTGTCTTAACACTAGATGCTCAGGTTCTTTAAACCTGACAATCTAATGTTAAGACACTCGGTTCCCGTATAAGACGCTTTCTTTCTCCACTGTTCGCCAAATTCTTGAGACATTATGTTGCGAATATGACACCATGTTTTGCGCCGTTACCAGAGGGAGGTAATGAAAATATTTATTATCATATCGATCACATTTACAGTCGCATGCTTGTACCCCTGAGCCACGAAAGTCTCAAGCTCCATTTTATATTTCTTTTTATTTTCATTGAAACCTTGCACTTTGAGCTACAGACAGCAAAACTGTAATTTCTAAAGTTTGTGTGCACTACTTGACTTAATTCAAAATTTTACTATATTTAACTAGATCTTCACATATACTTATCTCCACAACAAAAATAGTACCATTAAGAAAAACCTTACAGCGTCTGACTGTAAATGCGACAGTCATGGGTTCAAGTCCGTTCGGGTGAATGAATTATTTTCATTTCCTCGCTTAAGTAGAAAAAAGACAATACGCAGCGTTGCATATCGCCACTTAACACACAATGTGTTGAAAATTGGGCGGTCAATGTCTTATTAATAGGTTCCCTCTGCCTACCCTGCTACTTGCGGGGAACAACGTGGAGTCAAAAAAAAAGCTAGAAAGCCTCTAAGGTATTAATAATATCGACAGTGTATTTATAATTAATACAAATTCATTGAAGCAACATATAAAATTATTTATTTACATTATTATTTACCTGAATAAGCGGATTACGAGTTTCCATTTTTGGATAAGCACATTTGTGACATGAGTAATAAATATAATACCATATATAGTCTGTACGGTAGAGTTCGTGATGGTGTTTTAATAATATCCTATTTTATCTCGATCTCGGTTAATTCTGCCAAGTGTCAAGATCATACAATCAATCATAATGAATCATCGAATAAATAATATTTGTAAAGTTATAAATAAGGATAGAGACCAGCTTGGCGCAGGAGCACAAAGTGTGACTGTAAACGCGACAGGGTTCGATTCCCACTCGGAATTTTTTTTTTTTTTTTTTATGGAAAAGACACGGCAAACGAGCGTGCGGGTCACCT
>DWAP01004121.1:0-11265 GCA_018230625.1 Heliconius eleuchia
AAGTGGGGAACGGAGTGTCTTAACACTAGGTTCCCTCTGCCTACCCTGCCGTGTGGGGGATACAGCGTGAAGCTAATTTTGATTTAAATAATTATCAATTGTTACAGACAAAGCTCCATCGGAAGCAACATTTCGCGGCGCTGAGTTCCTCTCGTACGACCTGACGCAGACCGGCGGCGAGCCCATAGTCAGCACCCAGGACGCCATCTCCTTGTACTTCAAGACGCGGCAGCCCAACGGACTTCTGTTTTATACCGGTCATTGTATATATTTACTTCTATTTTTTAATGGTCAATGTCGTTTTTATTATTTACAATTGATATATTGTAGAGATTTTGATTGTTACGTGAATAGATACTATAATTTAAAGAATATAAACATTTTACAAGAGAAATAAAAAAATAACGATGTAAATTTAGAAAAACAAATAAACACATTTTGTGCATAGAGATAAAGCAAAGGCCAAGGCGACCTTGTCACTATTATTGATCTCTTACTAGTAACCTTTAACATAAGCATACAACAGTTCAGGATAAGATATAATAAGAAATTATTTTGATGTTCAAAAGAAAAAAAATATTTATTATTCCAAAAAATAATCGTTGTTTTTTCAACGAAATATTCTAATTTCACCGGTAATTGTATCAGAACTAGTTATAAAATTGTACACATTCTGATGAATCCGTAAGAGCAAGTTTAAGTGATGCAAAATTTTTTCACATTTTTAAAGTGTAAATCCACATTTTTTAGGATAGAATTATAGGAAAAAAAATACTTATTTAGAAAAAGGTTCTGATCGGTTTTCAGGAGGCGCGGGTTCGAGTACCGCTACGTTCAAATTTTTATACGTTTTCTAAATAAGTATTGATGCAATCTTTATCTATTGAAATAGTATAAAAATATCTATTTAAATATAAAAATAAGTCCCAGCGATTTACGCTAAAACCAATCAAACTACGCTACGGATTTTCCGCTAGCTGCGGATTTAGGAGTGATCCATAGTCACCTCAATGTCTAAAATATTGACATATTTTTTTTATATTTAGTAAAAAAAAATATTAAACTAAATTATTACTATTTTAGATTCTGTCGCTTTAAGGCACATTGCTTAAGGCGCACTTTATGTAGTAAAATAACCTTTATAAAGATAATGATTAGATAACCTGATAAAGAGGATTACTTGAATTATTTTTATAGATACTACTTCAATGTCCTGCAAAACTGACTAAAAAGTAAAAAAAAGAAGAGAAACAAGTAAAATCAGAATGTCTTAATGGGAACGGAGTGTCTTTACATTAGGTTCCCAGGTTTCTTCTGGATGTCTGTATGTGCCTGTGTGCCTGCTGTATGTGTGATATGGCGTGTAGATAAAAAAAATAAATTAATAATTTTAACACAAATATACAAATATCGTTTCCATACAGGTCACGAAGCGGACTACCTCAATTTGGCAGTACGGGATGGCGGTCTCTCGCTCACTATGGGACTCGGTAACGGCAAACAGGAAATGCATATAAAACCTTCGAAAACCCGCTTCGATGACCACCAGTGGCACAAACTTACTGTTAGACGGAGAATTCAAGAGGTGAATATGTATATTTTGATTCATTATTCTTATTTTTTTTTTCATTAGAAAAACTCTACAAAATATTAAAATATACATTTTTATTTAACGATATATTTTTATTAAAAAAAAACTATCATATTACCTAGTCTTCCTGGATAAAGACGATGAGTAAGATGTTGGGTACAACATAAAAATATGTTTTATTTCGAATCAGTAGTTCTGGAGATTAGGGGGTTCAAACCAACATACTAAGATAGTTTTATCACATTATTATTAAAGAAAAAATGTTGAAATCAGGAATGACACTATAATACGTTGTGTGCTTCATTAAAACGAAATCATAGTAATAAAATTATTTATTAAATTAGGTCATACGACTGCGCTTGAATTTTTTATTCATACAAAAATAGTAATATTGTCTATTGTTCATATAATACCATAGACTCGAAAGCGTAGAATAGCGGTTGAATAGTATCGAGATTTCAAATGTCATTTTGCAATTTTTTTCATATTTGTAGGCTTTTGTGCCCTTTTTTTTCTTAAAAGTGGAATTTTGGGGCACTACCAAACCAAATAGTGATCGAAGTTTTTACAATTTATTAGATAAATTATGTAGGAAACTATTTAGTCATTAGGTCTAGCCAAGACATATACATATAACTTCCATATAAGGGGACATTGGCGAAGTGATTTTGTGCTCAACTGTCACGCTCGGAGCGCCATAACAAAATAATAAAACAGAACAGAACCGATATATAGCTATTGTTTATATTTTTAAAGACAACAGTTGAGCTTGTCGCTAGCTCCTCTGAATTCTGGAGAGTTTGCGTTTTCAGTGGCGGAACTCAACGCCGCGCTTTGCCCCGACACCAGGGCGAATAAATGTAAATAAAAATTTAATTTCCTTGAGTGGGATCGAACCCACAACCAGTCGCATTTACAGGCACACCCTTTGTGCCCTTACGCTACGACTTGGTTGATCTCTATTTTATAAAAAGAAATTATACATTATATTACATTAAAATGAAAGTGAATTTTACTTAGCTATAGTTTACTCTAAAGTGAGTTTTCGAAGCAAAGTATCTAAGTTAACCGGAGTTTTCAATTAAAATCAACATATTCATTATATTTAAAACAGCCCGAACAACTACACAAGGTTATACAAGTTGAGAACGTTTCATAAGGAGTTGTATGCAATTATTTATTTAGGAAGTTTGCTCTTTTGGCCGTTTTTGTTTCGATCAATATTATAAATTATAGCAGTAATATGCTTCTCGCTGTATGACGGTAGGCAGAGGGAACCTGGGAACCTAGTGTTGAATATTTTTTACATTTTTAAGGTTCTATTCCACACTTAGGAAAGAAAAGTACTTATTTAGAAAACGTTTTCTAAATAAATAACCTGGTGGTAAATATTTCCATTTTCCGGCGAATTCTGGATTGGCATTGCGTGTTGAGTGACAGAACTCAACGTCGCGCTTTCTCTCGTTACCAAAGCGAGGAAATGACAATATTAAATATTTTATTACGTCAGATGGGAATTGAACTCACAACAAAGAATAGTGGAAGTTCGGTATTATCCAACTTGGTTGAGTCAAAGTGGTGCGTTAAACTGAGACACTCAACGTACAATGTTTCGACATTAAAATAGTTCAGGAATTGGAGAGTGGAGAAAAGGCCCTCGTTTATTATTTTCTTTCATACAAAGTTAATACAAAATGTGGTAATACTAAATTTTATTTTATAAATTTAAACCAAACAAAAAACGTCTAGTTATAAATATAATCCACCATATTATTTTAATTATATCAAAAGCTAAACCTCTTATAATTAATATATTGCAAAGAAAATAGAGCTAATCTGGTTTTCACTAATAATTGTGAAATTTCACGTACATTTGCAGCGGAAACTTAAATATATAAAGAAGCTTAATTTTTATTTGTTTGTTCACAGATTACGCCGTTCACGAGCTTTTGTAGGGTAAGTGTTGGTACATATACACATATTTGCTTGAAAATCTTTTATTTTAATTACTTTTGGGCTAAGATTAAAATTTATATTTTATGATTGTTATAGATACTGGCACGCGGCTTCGCCCGCTTTTCTTTATAATACTAATACTAGAGTAAAACTATACGAAATCTTTTTGATTAAGAATTCGCCGTGGCGCAGGGGCACAAGGGTGTGACTGTAAGCGACGGTTGTGTGTTTGATCCATCTTAATTTTTTACGTATCATTAGTCAAAATCTTATCATAATTTTCCACTGAAGATTGTGATAATTGCATCAATATTTTTTGCTCGTTATTACGTAGTAAATAATGCGGGTTCTAATTCATTTATCAAAACTACATATTTCAACTTTAACTTTTTTCTTTTGTTGCATTTTAGCGTCTTACTGTATGCTCCACAAAGTAGGGTAGGCTGAGAGGAAACCTAGTGTTAAGACACTCCGTTCTCCACTACAGGATACACCGCTGGATACTGGAGACATTGCGTGTTGAGTGGCGACACACAACACTGCCCTTTATCTCGACTCCAGAGCGAAGAAAATAGAAATATTTCATTTCCTAGAGTGGCAATCGAACTCACAACCTGTGGCGTTTATAGTCACACTTTGTATCTCTTCGTCACGGCTGACCTCATGCCTTTTATATTTTTTATTCGAAATCCCATAAAAAATATAGTGCTACCAGTTTCTAATATATTAAGCCGAAGTTCGTCCACTAAATCTCATTAGAGGCGAGATCTGTTTATGTTTCTCTCTGTATAATAACGCTCTGCAAACATTAATCTGGACGGAGTTGGTGTTTCGCCTATCTTGCTTGTGAGGATCCAATCTGATTGTACGGACAGCAGAATAAAATAAATAAGATTTTTTTTTATTTTTTCTTTATACTGAAATAAATCCACACAACTCAGCGTGGTTTAGTTGTCTGTTGCCTGTAGAAAGTATAAATAGAAATAAAATAAAGGGTTTAAATTCAATTTTTGTTTTAGTGTTTAATATTTAATTAACAAGACCTCCATAATGCTTACGTTCCTAGAAATAATGCTTACGTTAAAAAAATTATAGAAGGCTATATTGGCGCAGTGCACAAAGGCAGACTAAACGAGGCAGTTACGAGTCCGATTCAACTCCAGTTAACTAACATTTTTTTTTTCATTAGCTCGCGCCGGTAACTAAAAAAAGAACGGCGTTGATGCCCGTCACACACAAAATTGAGCGGAAAGTAAGGGATGAAGTCCCTTAACACTAGGTTTTGGCTGTGTAACTTGCTGTATGCGTGATATAGCGGAAAACTATATTATTTTAATAAAAGAAAGGAAATATTATGTTAATTATATTATATTTATTTAAAAAACCATAAAAGAAATCTGTGAAAATTAAGTAGCCCAATCCAATATTTTTATGCAGCCAGTACAAACGTACTGTTTAATAGAATCCAGTTCAAATCATACAGTAGTCTCATAAGTTCTAAGGATGAAGCACTATCTGATACGCAAACAAGCTGGTGAACTAAATGAATTTGTTGAGGTTATATAGATATAAATAAATAAGACATGTGATATGTTTTATTTATGTATGGATGCTATATAAATTATAGTGATCAGACATTCCGTTCTCCCCTATCTTTCGTTGAGTACTTTGTTAGTGTTACGTGTTGTCTAACGCCGCACGCAAATATAATTTCCACTCGTGGGGATCAAATCCACAACCATTGTGCTATGCATTGTGCAGGGGCGCAAGCGTTCGACTGTATACGTTAAGGTTAGGGATTCGATTCTCACTCAAGAAAAAGTTATATGTAATATTTTAATTTCTTCGCTCTAATCAGGTAAAGCGCGGAGTTGAGTTGCGTCACTCAACTCTCAGTGTCTCGAGAATTCACCGGAAGGTGGAGAATGGAAACGTCCTAGATATCCCTTTGTCTTCCCTAATATATGTGTAGTGGGATACAGCGTGAAGCAAAAAATATAAATAAAATAATCAAAGACGGATATATTTAATTTATTCACTAAAATCTATGATAATTTTTTGCGTGCGGCGTTAAACACTACTTAATAAAATCAACCAAGTACCAAGTACTCAATGAAAGAAAGTGGAGAACGGAATGTCTCATCACACAGTTACCCTCTGCCTACTACATACTATATACGGAATACAGAGAGAATTTAAAACAAAAATATAAAGCTACCCTCAGTTCGAAAGGTAGTTGGGCTAAGATTTTCTTATCCTACTTATCGATGTAACCCAAAAATAAATACTAAAAATCGCGTGCTTCTATGAATTTGCAATACAATTTTTTTCCGTGATCTGCATAGATTGTGATACGTCCTTCAATACGATATTGCAACGTCAAACGCGAGCTTATGTAAAATATTTGTATAGGGGAGTTCTATTTCTAGTTAAAACGATATTGGCTTCTTATCTTTAGATATGTATATTATGTTGTGATGAAACTTTTTTCAATGTGTTTTGTTATTTAGGATTTTTTTTGTAAAACCTAGTGTTGTCTAGTCAATGCGCTAGTCATCGAAATTTGTCGGTTCTTACTATTTATTATTATATAATTAAATATATTTTAATTTCTCCGGCTTAGAGACGTTTCGCTTCGGGAAATTTATTTCTAATGTTTTTTAGTTAGAAAAATAAAGAAAGGAATAATATATCATTGATTTTATATTCCTTCGTGCGTGCGTTTGGCTCATGTAGTGTGTATACGCATCGGTTGTAGGTTCGATTTGTACTCGGGGAAATTAGTTGTTAATATTTTTTTTTCCTTTAGTACCAAGACAAAGGCGTTGAGTTCCTCCACTAAACACGCAATGTCTCGAAATTATGCGTAAAATGGGGAACGGAGTGTCTTACACTAAGTTCCCTCTGCCTACCCTGCATTATGCAGTATAGAGCGTGAAGCTGAAAAAAAAATACTTACAAAAAACAAAAAGAAAATATAAATGAAAATAAAAAGTGTAAAGCTTCAGTACTTTTATTATAATAATCAACTCTTGTAATACGATTCTACATAATTAGAAACAAAGCCCCAGCGCTCTTTGTTTATATAAAATTTAAAACGGGAAAATAAAATTACTTTGCCAAAAAAAGATTAATTACATTTAATTTATAGAGTTGTCTGAAAAAATCAACGGTGGCTTATCGCATTACAGACCCTCCGCTAGGCTTTGCCCAACTGGTTTAGAATGATCAAGAGAACGTTATATAAATATTTTTGTTCGTATAAGGTGTTTTCGTGATTTATTTTAAAGAAAAGATGTTCTTAGGGTTCCGCACATTTTAATGAAAAAAGGAACCCTTGAAATATCACTTTGTTGTCCGTCCGCCTATCTCTATGCTTGTCTGTCTGTATGTCTGTCTGTCTGTCAAGACCCTTTATCGCAGGAACGCTTGGAGATATCAAATTGAAATTTAAACCATATACTTAATTAGATCTACGGCCCCATGATTGCCTGAAAAAAAAAACATTTCTACATTTACTTGAAAAAAAAAATATGGAAAAAAACGCATATTTTGACTCTATATAGGGAATCAAAATTAATAGAGTACTTCCGTTTGATCTAGAATTATGAAATTTGGCAAATTTAGCATTTTGCATTTAGCATCTGCTGATAGTACTAGCTTAGGAAAAAAACTGAAAACGATATATTTGTAGTTAAATCCTAAAAAATATAGCCTTAAACGGTGCGCAAAATTTGGTAGTAAAGCCACTAGTCGAAGTGAGTTATCAGAAGTGAGAATCAGCTAGCGTGAATTTCAGATAAAGCCCGAAGCCTCCTTTCTTTATACGGAACCCTCGGTGGGCGAGCCCTACTCGCGCTTATCCCGTAAACAGCAGTATAAGCAGAATTTGAGGTATTGACATTATATATTTTGAGAATCAATTTCCCGTTAATAGAGCAGTGTGTGTCTTAACACTACGTTCCCTCTGTCCACTGTGTTATACTAAAAACAGTAAAAACATTGTAAAAACAGTAAAAACATTGTAGATTCTATTAAATTTTCAAATATATCTTGAACCGCTTACACTCAACGCAGAACTTGTTTCATATCGTCGACCAGATTGTACGAAGTTTGTTTTGAAGTTATTGCTCGTAAACATATTGGTAAGCGTTCAGGTCGTTTGGTTCACTATTTCTTTATTTTATTATCGGCTTTACTAGGAAACGATTTAATGGCTTTTATTGTGCGAGATTGATTTGTTTGGAAAATGTTGACGTTGACGTTTTTTTTATTATTTAGGCCAATAGTTTTGGCCAATTGTGTCGTGGGTTCGATTTCATCTCGACGTAATGAAATATTTAATATTTCTTCGTTCTGGTGTCGTACAAAAGCGCGCGTTTAATTGTGTTAATTAAACATTTTTTTCTTTCCGTTTTGAGAAATATTTTACATATATAGAATAAACAAATATAGGTTTATATAATAATTAAAATCTCAAAAAAAAAAGTACAAAAACATGACACTCTTTGTTGAATTGTTAGTTTATTCTTACGCATCGCTACGTTATTGTGTTGCAGTGACAAGCCGAAAGAGGATACAGCGCCGAATACTATCTTATCTTTTTCTTTTTTTTTGTGTAAAACATATGTTCATCAATGCCGATGATATTAAAACTAATATGAAACGAAATATTTAAATCTATAATATATAAAAATATATATATATTTTCAAAGATTTCGAGGATATAGTGGCGTAGGGTCACAGGCGTCCCTCTATAAAAATGGCGGTTGCGGTGTCCCACTCGTGAGACTGAAACATTTAATATTTCTTTATCCTGGTATTAATGGAAAGCACTTCAGCTTTACGCTGTTCCCGCACATAGCGGAATAGGCAGAGAGAATCTGGGAACCTAGTGTTAATACACCCCATTCCCAATAGAACACTTCCGTTCACCAAGTTCCACCGTATTCTGCAGGCATTCCATTTTCAATGCAGGAAATCAACGTAGCGCATTGCCCCGTTACCAGTGCGAGATTATTAAAAAATAAAATATTTCATTTCCTCGAGTGGGAATTGAACCTACAACACTCTTGTAATTTTTTTTTTTGTTAATTATATGTATCTGTTTTGTTTTATAATATTATTTTTTATTTGTGGATACACAATTATAAGTAAATAATCACGAAATCTTCATTTTGCCAGGTATCGGCGGTAGTAGACGACGTATATTCGGAACATTCCCACGTGGCCGGCTCGTTCACCATGCTGGCCAGCTCCCGGGCCCATGTCGGGGGATCCCTAAACGCCAGGGCGCTGCCCGGGGCCAGAGTCCATACTAACTTTATAGGCTGTTTGAAAAAGGTATGTGTTATTTTAAATATCTTTAAAAGAGTTCACACCTAGGGTGTTTCCTAGAAATTATCTTTAGGAAATGTTTGGACGTAGATATAACATAGATAAAGTGTACAAGACAATAAATTTTACGACGTAGCTTGTCAAGAATGGTATGGCTTAGTGGTCAGACCGTTTGGATGGTTTCTAAGAGGCACGGGTTCATCAAATAACGCTACAAATTGTTATATATACATAAATATATATATTTCTTAAAAACTAGTAAACTAACATATGTTACAAACTTTTTAACCATTTAATACATTTTTTTGATTCCAGGTGGAGTTTTCAGCGGACACTCTACGTCTCAACCTTATAGACCTCGCGCGCACCGGCAGCAAGCTAATCACTGTCACCGGAAGACTGGAATATACTTGTACTGCCACAGATTCAGCAGATCCAGTCACTTTTACTACCAGAGATGCTCATTTGGTGAGTTCTTGAGCGGATCTTTAAAGGTCTTTTGGCTTTTTTAGTCAGAACTTTTCAATACAAAATAGTAAAAATAAGTTTTGTTTCTTTTTTTGAATTTTTTTTACCTAAAATATACTACGATGACGATTATTTTGTCTTTTCGAAGAAACCCTTCTTGCGCTGGTTCTTTTCAGGTCTGAGAAGTTAGTTTCAGGGAACCGGTGGTAAATTATTTGGAAATCAAAAACTTAAAATTTTAATTTATTTTAATAAAATTATTTGTCTTTGATAAAGATAACTACTTTAAAATTAATTATAGTAATCTCTTCGTAATTTCCTTTTTAAAGAAGATTTTAAATATTGTCGATGGGAATCGAATCGCAACCGTCGCGTCTACTGCGCAACGACGGCCTCCGAAATTGCTTTACATAATATTATTAACATAATAAACACATATAATAGAAATTATTACATACACATATAGAAGTCACTCGACACTGTAGCGGTAAACCGCTGAGCTGAAGAAGCTCTTAGACAGACCACATTCTCTCGAGATAAATGAAGTGAAATAAGCGAATACCTACATTGCTAGCTTGTGCACTGGCACAGTGTGTGTAAACTCATCGGTTGTGGGTTCGATTCCTACTAATGTATTATCTGATATTTTCATTTCCTTGCTCTGGTAAATACAGAAAGCGAGGCGTTGAGTTCCGCCTCCTAACACGTAATTAATCTGGAATTCGGCTTAAAGTGGGGAACGGAAGGGTCTTCATGGGTAAGAAATATAATTTAAAATCATTTTACTATTTATTAAAATTTTTTGGAAAAAATAAACTTTTATACACGTTTAAAGTTACAAAGATAAAATTTCAATCATGAATCAACTGCAATGAAAAATGTAACCCGGCAAATTTCAAAAAGCGTCGCTTAGCTGAAGTGGACTCTGTACGGTCGACTCTTGAATTTGGTCGAACGTTCGAGTGTCCTCAATGTGATTAGATCGCGATAGAATTTGAGGGAAACGTTTTGTATTGTGCTATGTGATTATTCGAGAAATTTCAGTTTTTTTTGTTTCTTTTAGTTTCACACTTTATCCCACACGTAGCCAACTCCCTAGGCAGAGGAAGGGACCAGGGCACCAAGTGCTACGCCACTCCCGTTCTCCACTTACATGTTAAGATATTCCTTTTCTCACTTTCCGTCAACTTATACGAGCGGCGGAATATATTGTGTGTCTGAACTCAATACTGTGCTTTGTCTAACAGCGCGAGAAAAATGAAAAGATTTTATGAACATATTTTTTCTCCCTGATCAGGAATTAAACCAACAAATATCGCTATATATTCATATGCTGTTCCACTGTGCCACGACGGCCTCAATTTGAAATACCATTCAGGTTCCAGTAGGTACTTAGCGACTCCACTAATCTATATAGGTTAAGGCTACGCCCATTATATTTTTACTCGACAATTGTTTTACTTGAGCGTAATTAAGTACAATGAAACGTTTAAGTAAATACCGAGAAATGAACCCTTTATTGACTTAATGGACCAATTTAGTGCAATTTGCCGTAGGTTAGATATTGTTGATTCGGTCGATTATAATCGATAAATGATATGTTTTTAGCTTCACGCTTTATCCCGCATACAGCGTTTGAGTATTAAGTCAGGGTCAGTCAGAAAATGGGGAGCATTTTCTGCCTAATTCTGAAGGCATTGCGTTGTCGTCGAGTGGCGGAACTCAACGTTCTTCAGAGTGAAGAAATGAAAACGTTAAATATTTCATTTTCTCGAATGCGGATCGAACCCACAACCTGTCGCGTTTACAGTCACACGCTAGTGCCCATGTCAATAAATTCTCGCCGTGTGATCCCGGTCTAGAATAGGATCATCCTGGTACTGGTGGTGTCGTAAGAGGCGACTAAAGTACGT
>DWAP01004122.1:0-11265 GCA_018230625.1 Heliconius eleuchia
AATATCTTATCATTTACACTGATCTTGCATTCCGTCCTTTCTTCATCTCGTTTATTGCATCTTCATATAAATATATTTTTTAAAAAAATTATATATTATTGCTGTAAATATCTATTTGTTAAGCTTATAGCGATGCATGTAAAACTGACACCCGCTATTGGTGAGCTCTTAGTATTTTTAAAAATAAAGACGTCATTGTAAAAAAATTTTGCCTATAAAAAAAATTACCCATTAGTAGCATACTTGAAATATCGATTTGCGTAAGGAGATTGAGGGTAGTTAATTATTAGGGTAGGGTAATAAATAAAATTTTAATACTTTAGGAGCGGCAGTCAAACTTACAACCAACATTTTCTTTAGTGTGATGCTTTATAAACGCATATCTGTATCAATAATATTATAAAAATGAAGAATTTATTTGGTTAAGCGCGCCACCCTCAGGAACTACTAGATCGAATTGAAAAAATATTTTAATTTTGGATACTCCAATTAGTATATAACACATTATATTAATTGATTGGATGTAAAATGCATGCGAAGTCGCAGGCAATAGCTAATGTAGATATAATGTAATGGCATAATAAAAATATTTAAAAGAGTTCATTTGATGCCATCTTTAGTTCATTTCTCTTTATAGAAACGTTGCCGCGCTGGACACAGTATGTTTAAATGAATAGTTGAACATTTGTACTGAAAGGTGCAATATTCTCAGGCACGTCATATTTATATATTATAGAGTGTTTATTATTATTATTAATAATAATATGCAATTATTATTGCCAATAATTTTTTATTAGTAATAATAATTGCATATTTATTATTATTATAAGGGCCAGTTTCACCACCGGCTGATAAAGTCTCGTATAGTCTTATCTGCCAGACAAGCTATAATTTTTAGTTTGACAGGGCTCGTATAGCAATATCTAGTAGATACACAATTCTCACAATCTATTTAATTTTTACATACTTATTGTAACTTAAAAATGTAACAAATCATATGAATTGGGAAAATTAGTCTTAAAAATTTAAGAAACGTTTATAGTGTATTTTCATCTGGCTGTGAGATTAATTATTAGATTACTATCGGAAACTTTATTTCGTAACCGATGAAACTGGCCTTTAGTGTTTTTCTGGAGATTAGTGACGATCAAGAAATTATAGTTTGTAATAATGTTCACATAAAGGATTTTATGTTTTTTTTTCAAAAGAATTATAGAGAAAAAATATTTTACTCTAAAATATTAAAAAAGTCAAAACTGAAGTAATTTATAAAATCTAGCTAGACCTGTGGATCTTGAGCATGTAATAGCTAGGGTAACACATTTTTGACATAATATGAAATAATAGTATATTTATATGAAAATTATGAAAAAAAAAATGGTCGGTGCGTGAGAAACGGAGTGTCTTATCTAGGTTTTTTCTGCCTACCCTGATATATGCGAGATATGTCTAAACGATTAAAAGTTACAATTTATACAGCGTGTGATCTAAACAACAAAAATTACAATTTAAATTTTTTTTTGTAATAAAATTAATTCAATAATATATAATAAAAAATTGCATGTGATATATTTAATTTATTGATTTTGATATAATACCATCACGCAACCCAGTAGGTATAATAATATGATGGTGGGCGGTGCAAAGGAACTATTCGAGTTTCATCCGCCCAGTGTCTACATAGGAACTTTGGTATATATCAACAGTTTGTTAACATATATTAACTTTGCTTAATGTTTATGTGTATTTGATCCTTATATTTCCTTATATTCTTTATATAAGTATATTTAAAAATAAAATAGAATAACTTTTTTAATTAAACTGCTACATGAATTTAATTGTTATTCTTATATGAAAAGACGGGAAATTAAAACATAATATATAAATAATCTCCAACCATACCTACATATTACCGTTATTTGTTAACTTAAATTACATAACTGGATAATTACAAGAATTAGAAACATTTAATGACCTACATTTCAAATATATATAAAAATCAAGCGAAAACCAACACTTTCGAAATATATATATATATATATATATATATATGTATATATATATATAAATGAACTCTACATTAGTTCCAAAACTAAATATAACATAGACGTGAATAATGTAGAGCTCCATCGCGGTAGTCAGCGCTAGTTTCTTACTTCGTCGGACTTTTCCAACTCATTTGCATTCAAAAGCAGATAACGCTGATGTGCTGATACGAGCCGGCATACCTTTGTGGTTTCTATATAGTCTAGAAAGTTCTAGCTCCAGTTCCGTTAGAGTGCCAGCAGTTGGCAACTTTTACTAGGAGTTGGCGTAATGTTGCGGCAAAAAGCGCTCACGCTAGGTTTAACAATTACCTAAGCAGCCCCGCAAAGTTTTGCTAGTTTGTTTATTCCGTTTTTGAGCGCACAGTACGTAGGTACATACATACATTGTTCAAAACTAATGTACGTGTTACTCGTGTAAAATGTGTTTTATACGGTTTCAAAGAACTATTTGTATAATGTTCAAAAAAAATTCTATCAGCTTCGCGTTGTATCCCGGGTAGGTAAAAGAAGCCTATCGTTAAGATACTCCGTTCCCCATTTTCCGCCGAATTGTGGATGGTGGTGGTTGCCGGTGTTGCAGGTGTTGCCTGTTGATTGGCGAACTCGATGCCTCGCTTATGTCTCGACACGAGAGCGAAAAATCGAAATATAAATTGAAATAATCGAATCGAACGAATCGACGATCGAACCAACATTCAGTCACATTTACAGTCACACACTTGTGCCCCTGCGCCACGACGGCCTCATATAATATGTATTACATAATAAATTTAAATTACACTCAGCTTGATAATCAATACACGAACTAGTGATGCTTATATACAATATTATATGTTAAATGTAAGTTACCAAGAACATAGTACTAACAGTGCTGCAAGTGTAAACATAATATGGAAATAAATCGGTTGTCGGCGTTGCATTAGGTAAGGACGATTAAAACTGCCGGAACACACTATGTTTTCAATTACGAAAGGCTCGCGAGATATTCGTTTGGAATAGGGCTGCCTTCTCATGTTTAATTCCAAATCTTATATTTAAAGTCTTTTGATGCCTCTACAGCTTTAATAATTATTATGATAAAATTTTAATGTTGAAGGCTAGTTTGTATTTGTCTGATGAAAAGTTTCGCTTAAATGATACAAAAACATATTATTATTATACCACCTGGTCAGCGCACGCTGTATCCCGCATATAGTAGTGTAGGCAGAAGGAACCTTGTCTTAAGACACTCAACTCCCCACTTTCCGCCGAATTAACGAGGCATTGCGTGCTGAGTGGCGAAGAAAATAAAATATTAATAAACAATAATTCATTTCTCCGAATGAGATTCGAACCCAAAACCGTCGCGTTTACACTCTTGTTCCCCTGCGCCACGACGGCCTCTTCAATCATAATCAAAAAATCATTAATCCTTTAAAATCAGCTTTAGCTTACCACACACAACAGGGTAGGCAGAGTCCACCTAGTGCTAGAATACAAATTTTCCGTCGAATTTTGCAAGAATTGCGTGTTGAGTGGTGGACTTAACTTAACGCCGCGCTTCGCCTCGACACCAGAGGGAAGAAATTTAAAACCAAATTTAATAAATAAAACAAACCGCTCAACCAAAAACAAAAAAAATAAATAAATAAATATAAATTCTTATCAATCTTCGCCAGCCCTGCCGGCCACGCGGCACATGACTCGCGTGCCTTCGCCGCCATTCCATAGCGCCTCGCGCCATTCAACACCATTTCGCACCTTTACCCCAACATTTGCTCGTCTAAGGCGAACTTGGTAGCTTTAAATCATCACATTGTAGCCGTATGGTAAGAATTCTTTTAAAATTTCTATTGAAAATCTCATATTTTTGATTTTTTGTTTTTAATTTATGATGTAAATGAAATGAAAGTGTAAGTTATAGGTATATTATTAGGTTTATTGTGGATTTTTAATAACTTTTATTATTCTTGAGTCCTGCCACTCAACACGCAATGCCTCAGAATTCGGCAGAAAGTGGGGAACGCTAGGTTCCCTCGGCCTACCCTGTCGTGTGCGGGATACAGCGTGAAGCTATTTTTATTTATTATTTATGTTATCTACAGATTTATGTAGAATTGTAAGTAGAGTAGCTTCCATTATAACTATAACATATAAGTAGCTTAACGAGTAATGGCTATTTATATACATACACTACTATGTACCTTTTTTGATTAAATAATATATATTCCTTCTATACATAGTTCTTTTCATTCAATTTAAATATATAATTGTGAAATTTCTTTACATTTTTCTTTACAGTTTATGAATATAAATAAATAAATATTTACAGCTTTTTTTTGTTATTTCTTAAATTATATTAGGTAAATTTTATTAAGGCCACATATATATAAATAAATGCGACAGGTTGTGGTTTCGATTTCCATTCGTATTATATATTATACCAATAATTTCATTCCTTCACTATAGTGCCGCGGAAGTGTCTTAATAAGAACGGTGTGTTAACACTAAGTTCCCAGGTTCCCCACGCCTTCCTTGCTACTTGCGGCATATAGCGTAAAGCTATATGAAAAACATAACTAAATAAGCTTTGGAACTTTATCGACGAGTTGTATATTAATCTTACTCACACAGAGGGAGGATCTAAAGATAAGAGTAAAGGGTCGGGTAAGGATATGGCAATAATGAATCCGGGAGACAATTAAAGAGGGGAAGTTCGTACGGATGATCTTAGAGGAGTAATCTAAGGGTTGAAGGGTTGGGGGTGGACTGATTACATAGTACGGTACCCATTCAAAAATATATATTTTATATATTTTTTTTTTTAAACGAACTTATTGCATAAATGATTAATTTTATAAGTGAATAAATATTATTAGTTAGAGATACAACGTTTTAAGTTTTTTGTAACAATTGATTTAACAAATATAAGAAAAAATATCACTCAGGTACTGCATCTTTCGGGCTAGGTAAGCAGAGAGAACCTGGGAACCTTAAGACATTCTGTTTCCCATTAAGACACTGCCGTTCCCCACTTTCTGCCGAATTCCTGAAAGATTTCGTGTTGAGTGGCGGGATTCTACGCCGCTCTTAGCTTTGTGCTAGAGTAAGGAAATGAAAATATCTAATATTTAATTTCTTTGCGTGAGATATAAAAGAAACCTCAACCGCCGCGTCTACGGTCCCACGCTTGTACCCCTGCGTCATGACGGCCTTTGCCAATATAAACCTTAATATATTTTTTTGTATACAAATAAACGTAATATTTTTCGTTTTAAACAGAGGTGTCTTTGTATGTTAAGCTACTTTCGGGTGGGCGAGGGACTGTCAAATAAGGGTGGTTGAACATATTATCTCTATATAAAACGATGTTATTCGCGGTCTACAATTTCTTGTGTTGTCTAGGAAATACTTAAAATTTGGTTGCTTATTAAATTCTTCCTATTTTCTTATAGTTCTTATAATTTTGCTTAAATGTTTTCCTCCTTTAGTGAGGCCAGTCGTGGCGCAGGGGCACAAAGTGTGACTGTAAAATCGACTTAGGTTGTGGGTTCGACCCCAATTCGAGGAAATGAAATATTTATTTACACTTATATGTTCATTTGAACATATAAGTGTAAATCACTTATATGTTGAATACCGCCACTCAACACACAATGCCTCCAGAACGCGGTGTAAAGTGGGGAACGGAGTGTCTTAACACTAGGTTCCCTCTGCTTACTCTGCTGTGTGCGGTATACAACGTGAAGCTGATGTTTTCCTAGGCGCCGTCCGTAATTTTGCTTGGACTTGAAACCAGAAATTGAAAATTTAGATGTTTTCCGTTTTCGTGGATATTTTGAAAAATCTTTTCATAGTGCTTCCCTGCACTGCAGAGCCTATCTACATGTAAAATTACAATTTTCTAAGTCTAGTATCGGAAGAGTTTTATGTATATAAAACTCTAACATGCACGTAAATAGTCAACGCCGTCGTAGCGCAGTGGCAGAAGCGTGTGATTGTAATCGCCAACGATTGCCGGTTTGATTCTAACTTGGCGGAATAAATTATTATTTGTTGATATTTTCATTTCTTCGCTACAACAAGGCAAAGGGCGTCGTTGAGTTCCATTATTCAACATACAATATCTCGACCATTCAGCGGAAACTGGAGAACGAAGTGTCTTAACCAGTCAACCCAGCCATATGCGGGATACAGCGTGAAACTAAAAAAATATAAGTGATGTTTTCAGCATATTAAGAAGATAATATCATAAGAATCGTAGAAACAATTCAGAGAGTTGGTTCAAGGGAAATATAGAGAGAGCGAGACTTCGGTTCACTTTAGAATGTACAGTACAGTGTGGACGATACAAGATAAAAGTTAAAATATTAAAAGCACGAGGACCCCTCGGAGGGTTATTTCTATGTGATTGATGAATAGATGAATAGAGAGAATGAAAATAGAGTACCGTAAATTTGCTTAGAGTTTGTTACTCAATGTTCTGAGCCTATTCCGTCAAGAATAATGGGTTCGATACACTCGAGAATTGATGGTTAAATATTTAAATATTTTTTTTCCTCGCTCTGGTAACGACGAGTACAGAGCGGTCTGGAGTTTCGCAATTCATCACGCAATGCCCCCACAATTCGGCGAAAAGGGAGGAACCGAAGTGTCTTAATGGGAACGTCAAGGGGTAGTGTCTTAACACTAGTTTGTCCGGTTTACAACACACATTTGATCACTTATTTTGCAAAGTAATAGGTTATTTTTGTTTTACATATTATACGAGTAATAAAATAAATTAAATATACATTTTTTATATTAAATTAGTCACAAACATTTATATATGTTTTAAGAGCCCGAAAACTTAATTTTAAAGAAAAATTGCTTTAAAATAATATAATGAAAGGTCAATTTTATTACCTAAGAAATTTTAAAATTTATAAAATTATTTGGGTGATAAATTTTACAATTTGTAGATTATAGATAGATTTAGTATTTTACGTTACGCCGAAAGCTATAGTTGTTCTTTTTCTCCTCATTCAAGGCAAAGAAAAAATTACAGGCACCTTAGAATTAAAATAATACTGCTTTATACTTTCTTGATTTTTTAGCCTCACTCTAAGTCATAAAAAAATATTGTGTATTGTGTGTTAAGTGGCGGAACTCAACGCCGCACTTTATACGATTCATTCCCACGAATGGAAATAGAAACCGTAACTGTCGCTTTTACTATCATGCGCTGTACCGCCACGAACAGCTTTAATATACACCGGCCGTAAATACTAAATCTGACAGTTACCAAAAAAAATACTATCATATTACACATCTTCACGCTGTATCCCGCACACAGCAGGATAGGCAGAAGAACCTAGCGTTAAGACACTCCGTTCCCCATTTTCCGCTGGATTCTGAAAGCATCGCATATTGAGTGGCGGGATTCAACGCTGCTGAAACTGATACAAAAGAAAACACTAAACATAAAACCAAGTCCACAATAATATAATTACCAATATGGAATACCAGTACAATATAACAGAACACGAACGCTAGACCGCTATCCGTAGACGCTCTCGCTTCATTGACAGTGCACTGATCCACTGAGCCGGGCGTTCTGAGATCAAAAGATGCAGCGTGTACCGGTGACGCTGTGTGACCCACGGCTGTGCTGGTTACTTTGTATTGCTTTGTATTGATGTATGTACTGTAGTACTAGATATGCGCTTGTGAACTTGTGAAATTTCATTTGTTTTTGAAGTTGGGTAAATGTTTGGGCTCTATTCTTACTCCTATGTAATAAATAAGGTAAGACTAAACAATCGGGTGAAAATCAGAAATCAAAATCTCTTCTGTTTTCTATAGGGGACGTGCGCTTCGAAAAAGTTGTAAATTCTATAAGTGTAACGCATTTAATAAAGCTAATATAGCAAGATAGTGAGAATATTTACATTATATAATCTATTACAGAAATATCAATGATATTTTAATAGGTTAAAATCATTAGGTGGGCATCTTTGCGTGTACACCGTGCTAACACGCAAAAATTTAATATTCGATTAATGTAAAACAACCAGCCGATGATCCTAAAAACTGTGGTCATTATAACTTTGAACTCTTATAACATTGTAGTCACACGCTTTATCCCGCATACAAAAGGGAAAACAGATAGAACCTAAAATGTGACATTCTATTCTGCTGTTTTCACGCTAATTCGAGACGATGCGTGTTTAACTGAACACTTCGTATTACCAGAGGTGGTAAAAAAATAATTCATCCATACATCTATTCTGATCGAGTGAATGTAGAGAGACGCTGTTCCATTGCGCCCCCAATATACCTACATAATATTATATTTCCTTAAATGTTCTTTGAAAATAAAAATATAATCAAAAAAACCAATAAGTAATGAATATTTAAAAAATCATATTTAAATTAATAGACAGTAGCGAGGTGACAGGCGCTTCCGCTTCAATGACGCCGCAAACACCAATGAACCGAGTTCTACGAGATCAAACACAAGGTGTTCAACGATTCAGAGACTTTTATTGTTATATCCTAATATAAACATAACGTAGTATATTGAGCCAAATTCATATGTTAACACACCCCCACCCCTTATACTTAAGAATATTTTTATTATTATTAAAAAAAAATCATTTAACATTTTAAAAATATAACCTCATAACATAAGCTATATTTACTGGTTTTTATTAATTAAAAATGGCAACACAGAGATGGCAATCCATTCCACTTGACGCTGTCCTTTTGCATCATTTCCTCTCCACTGAGATCCAATCAATTTTATCCGTCGACAAGACGTCATTTGCTCGTGTGTCCGTCCACAAGTTGCTCAGTTGCCTTCATATTTATTTTCGTATATCATGTTTCGTTTTTACAAAAGTCGTTTCGAGATTTTTTTTTTGTGTGTTATTAGGCAAGGTATTGAGTATCTTCACATCCATGTATTTAGTTAAGATTCTACCTATAGGTAGAAAGAGATTCGATGTAGGTAAAGTTTAACTTTGAAACACCACTTAGTTTCCAATATCTGTTCTATATAAACCAATAAATATAGAGTGATTTGTCACTGTACACCATACTTTACAATATTCAAGACTCAAGTGATGTGACATAATTGAAATACTACTTAGGAAAAAGGACTTAAAATAAACATAGTAATACTACTATTGAAAATATTAATTCTAAAAATACATACAATTGAGCAAAAAAAAAGCAAAAAAAAACCAAGATGGCGGTATGATGGATAACGCTAAGCCATGATTACCAGCTAAAACCATCCGGATCAATACACGGCGCAAAACTTAAATTCGTCCCCCCAAGAAGAAGGCAGGCTAAATTCGTATGTTAATACACCCCCACCCCTTATACTTGCACCCTCCGCCCCGCCCGAGGGAACGGACCGAACTATTATAAAGGGTAGCACGAAAGTTAGATTAATGATGTTAGGAGCTGACCAACGTACACCCTGCGAGGACGTTGTGTTTTATGTTCCTAATGATCTAATAATAGATTGTTTGCTTGACTTAATACTATGTTTCTCTTAATATGTTTTCGTTTGTGTGTTAGTTAACATATTAAGCAAAAATAATATTCCTTTTGATATTTTCTTCAAAACAACGAATATGTAGCTATTAACATAACTAATTAAGTAATCAATAATATATACATTCCATTTTATGTAATTTGCCCAATATTAGAGGAGAGAGTTCTCTCTCTTTCTAATCTGTGTATCTGTCGTTAAAAACAATAAATGAAATTAAATTAAAATGCATCCAAGGCAACTGTTACTTTCGTAACACAGAATAAAATAACTAAATCAAATAATAATAGTTCATATTTCTTACTCATTGCATAAAAAAATAATAAAAATATCCATCTAATCATATCACAGTACCCTGCGTCTGTACAGTTTCTATCGAGGCTCGGCGGTAAAGTGTGGACGATCTAACTTTGCCTTACATACACACACAGACGTCCACATGTACGTATATACTGTAATACTGTACGTGACGACGCCGCGGGCCATAATGTTTAGTTCACATAGGATTAGATGCTTAGTCCCCACACAAAGGCAGATTTGTGAAAGAAGTCAGTATAAGAATTATTATTTATCTGTGCAATTTTTTTCTTAATTCAAAATGTCATTTTGACTTGACAGTCTTACAGTTATGTCAGATTTATTAATGTGTCAAATTTATTAATACTTTTTTTTATTAATTTATAGACTTTTTTTATTAATATATTGATTGTTTATTTATAAGCTATTGACAAGGTAGTATATATAATAATATTGAAAATATAAAAGAGCATAATTAATATGAAGGTTTTATTTTGTACTTTATGAATATAAAATTATAACCATATTTAACGAAGTTCATGATTAATACTAAATTAGCTATTAAAATATTGATAGAAATTTACTTTATGTACTTACAATGCGTTTCATTTAATATATTTCTTGTATAGCAAATAAATATATTTACGAATAAAATGTAAATGTGTGCAAAGCTCACACATGTGAAGCATCTCAAGTGAGCTGCCTTCACTACTACCACCATATGAATTCAAGCAGTCCGTTACAGAGTACGCTCAAAATTTAGATGAATAATTTTATTTAAACTGTGCTAATATTTGACAAACAAATATTTTGTTTTCATTTATATGGAAATTATAAAATGGAAAATAAAGAAAAACATATCCTTTTAAAAAATAAAAATGAAACAAAAAAAAATATTGTGACAAAGCTTTAAAAAAATCTTAACATTAAATATTTCTATTACAATTTTGATTTTATTTTCAATATATTTAAAAGATATCCTAGTGTACTTTATTAGAATAATCATAACCAGTTAAAGATCAACGGTCAAGTCAAAGGGCTAGAGCAGTGGCAAGGTCAGCGCATGCGTTATTGTGGGAACGACGGTACATTATAATGTGAATCGAACTCTGACCGATCTCACGACGACCGGTTGATCCACCAAAGGATTCTTGATCTCCCCAAATGAATTAATTCACTTTTATTGTATTTTTGTAAATTTATGAAAATTTTATACTCAACAGTCTTAAAAGCTTCGATTCTTGAGAACTTTTATAAAGTTTCTCACGTTTTATTTGAATATTTAAATTTTATTTAATATTAATTTACAATAGATGTTTTTTTTTACTGCTTAAAGTAAATTAAAGCATTATTTAATAACATTTTAGTTTGTTTTATTCTTTTTTTTTTTTTTTTATG
>DWAP01004123.1:0-11264 GCA_018230625.1 Heliconius eleuchia
ATATATATATATATATATATATATATAAAACTTCCTAGCAATTAAATTGGTTTTCTGGTATTAATAATAATAATATCTTCATTCGTTTAAATAATAATATAATTTTATTTTCCTCGTCGTATTGTCTCTAATGAGCACTGCTTATCTATTTTATTGCAAAAATTGCCTCATTCTGAATCATTGCTGTAACAATAAACGTGCAGTTACATGTTTGCAGGAATAATTATGTAAATGTCAGCACGAACATTAAATATTTTTGTGAGTTATTTTATGTTAACAGAATTTCTTTTTAAGATACGGAGCCTTCTAGTTTCTGAACTGTTTAGATTCATCAATCGTTGACCCATCGGCTATAAACTCATATAAACGAATAACTATAAACAAGCCATTAACTGAAAACTTGAACTTTTAGAATAAATATTTTTGATATTTTCTTTTAGATTTTATTATAATTTTCATAGATCTAATATACAAATATTGAATCATGGTGAAATTTTTTACGTAGTCTTGTGTTTAGTACTCTTAACAATATCTACTTGTTATAACATTAGTAAAAATACTTAACAACGGAAGATAGTAAATGAAATAAGTAAGTATTTATGAATTTTTCTTGTACAATGCTTTGTGATGATACAATCTAGCCGACAAAAGCCGATCGGGACAAACAGATTTGGCAAAGTCTTAACCCTATTTATGAATATTGGCACCGTCCGCAGACGAAGGCGCGTACAGAGATGTATGTTGTGTTTGTTTATCAAAAAGCAGTCACGCTCTGTTAGTAGAGTAGGTATGCGCCGCACCTGCTACGTCCAGCTGTCGCGAATGTTAAAATTACATTGGTATTGTAATTTATCACGCTTTTAATTTCGTTTCGAAATTGTAAAAAAAAAAAAATGAAAATGATTTTTAAATGTATTTTATAGATATCTAATGTATATTATAGCTCAATCATTCAAAAAATATTTACATTAATAACTTATGCGTTTTTCTGATGCATAAGCTATCTTCCATCCATATAACATCCATCTTCACATACTTTTACATTAACAATATTTGTAGGGAATATACAAATTGCAGAAAGTACGTTAAAATTTGTTTCTATCGTTAAATTTACACGAGTAGATTAATGAAACAAAGTTGCAAACAACACGAATAATAAAATACTTTAGGCAGTTGGACACGTGAAATTACTCATCCTTAAAAACATTTTTTGGTTGGGACTAAACCTACTCTAGGTTTAGTCCCAACCAAAAAATGTTTTTAGTTCTTAGATTACGGCATTTCAAAATGTACAAAAATTCATCAAATTTCTGTTTCTTATGGCATCTGCATATTTTTAAAATAAATATAATTTGAATTAAGTGTACTTAAATTGATTAGACTGTCCGTGTTGACTATAATAATTAAATGAAACTATTTTAGACGGTCATCATTAGGACAATAATATTTCCTAGAATGTTATAATGACTCTATTATGACGCGGAGCGCGGCTAATAAAACTAGTTTACGCTTGTATGTGTAGTGTCTATTTGTAGCTAAACGGATATGGCTATTGTTATAAGAAAATATATTAAATCGGTATAAACTACTTAAATACCAAAAAGAAAAAAAGATTGAAAAAAATAAAAATACTAAATCGCTACGCATACGCTGTATCTCGTACAGAGCAGAGTAGGTACAGGGAACATCGTGTTAAGGTTCCGTATCAATTCCGTTCTCCACTTTTCGCCGAATTCCGAAGTCATTGCGTGCGAATATATAACAGCGTACGAACATATATATTCGTTCGTGGCATTAGCACTAGCTTGTAGTAAACGCGAGAGGTTGTGAGTTCAATTCCCGCACTCATCATGCAATACTTCCAAAAATCGTTGGAAAATGGGGAAAAGTGAGAGTGGATGGAACGGAACCTTAACACAAGGTTCTCCCTGCTTACTCTGCTGAAGCTAAAAAAACGTATAGGAACAACGATCGGCATGAACAATGTACTTAGGTATATAGTAGAGCCAGTCATATTCACAAAGCGTGACAAGAATAGAAAAACCAAAGACCGTATTCCTGAATAAATAAAACTTAAATTAACTTACAAATAACTAAATTATTATATATTACATTATTGCTATACATAAAACAATGAAAAAAAAACAAATTTATTTAGTGTTGAATCCAAATAGAACAGATATATCTACATTTACACGTCAATGTAGAGTTTAGATTGAACAGAGCGGCTGAATGAACGGCGTCCAAGTCACGCGACGCCAATTACGTAAACCCCAGTTGCCAACGTACCCCGACTTACTCGTTTGCAGTAAACACTGTTTTGACGCTTTAATTGCACAAGTAAAATAATAAGTTATTAATCTTTTTCAATCTTTAACCAAAATCACAACAAAATAAAATTTTAAACTTATTATAACATTAGTGATTTTCTAGTTTATATATTATACGTTTATTGAGCCAGTATGGTGATTTGGTGAGGTACAAAAGCTTATTGTGCTTGAACGGCTCATACGTGAACTAACAACAGTTTTATTGAGTGTATCACGCAACAGCAGTCGAGGCAAACAACCCCGCCTACGCTCGCGGCACACGTCTCGACCACACATCGACACTAGTGTATTTACATGCCACCATTACCGAGCCGTGGACGGTCGGCGCCCACGCGCATCGCACAGTTCTATGTGTGATCTGTAGTGTTTAATACTAATAGGCGCCGTCGAAGCCGACAAACCATTTAAGAAATGCACTCTAACTAGGCTAATAGATATGATAATTTGGTGTCTTGACACTTTATAGTGTAAATAAGGTGAAAGTAGTTTAAAGTAATTTATAGTACTGCCAAATATAATACTTAATAACAAAAAAAATTGCCTCACGCTGTATCCCGCACACATCAGGCTAGGCAGAGGGAACCTAGTGTTAAGACAATCCGTTTAATTTACCTAACATAGTTTCAAAGAATGACCCACCGACAATAATTAAATCGAGTTAGTTCAACATTAGCATTTATTAGGGAGTTCAATGACCTGTGTTAGGTTTTTAGGTAATTTAATGTCGAATGTAGTTAATTGCAACCGCATTAGTTAATAGTGACGCTGCAGCTTTGTACGATTTGCCAACTGGTCAACGCACCGAGCAAATGTCTTATTTGATGCTCGTGTAAACAATATCAGAGTATTGAGAGTTGTAATTGTTCAATACTTATTTAGATAACGTATAAAAATTGTGGAGTACCAATTTAAAAAAATGTGTTTAATAAGTTGTAATTGTTATATTCTAGTTTTTGTCTGCAATTTTATTTGGTTAGAAATGCGACATTGATTACGTCCGAAGGGAAATAAAAATAACTGAATTGGTAATAGTTAATCCTTGGGGTGTTAAGTAAGAAATATTTAACGTGATGCATAATGAAATTAACAGCCGTTGTGGTGCAGTGGCACAGGTGTGTCTGTACACGCGACGGTTGTGGATACGATTCGCGTTTGTTGGAATGAAATATTACACGCAATGCCTCGTGGAAAGTGGGGAACAGAAGTATTTTAATAGTAGCGGGGTGTCTTAACACTAAGTTTTCAGGTTATTTCTGCATAAGTCGGATGTACAGTACGTATATACGGCTTTTGAAACTATTATGAAGATATATATTTCTTTATGCAAAATCTTATAAAATCTTACTGGTGAGTATAATTGACATACAAATCTTCAAGCGTTCAGTTATTAGTGACACAATAATTTGTTGCTAGGCACATGCAATAAAATATGCCTACAAAATTATATAAAGTCTTTGACATTACTCATTTGACAAAGCGCGGCGTTGTGTTCCGCTACTCAAGACGCAGTGAACTCGGCAGAAAGTGGGGAACGGAGTGTCTTAACACTAGGTTCCCTCTGCCTACCCTGTTGTGTGCAGGTTACAGCCTGAAGGTGATTTGGATTTTAAATTATTTATTACTATAAAAAAAAATCACTATATGAATTCAAAAAATAACACTGTTGTCTGACTTAACTGTAACATCATGTGTGTGTCTAGATCCATATTCCATCCATTTATAATATCTATAACTGATTCACATTGTAATAGCAATCTGCTGAATGACGGAATGGAACGGAACAAAGTAAATACGCAACAACAAAGATATTTGTTTCGTTAAAAATAAAATATGGCGGGTCGATCGTTAGACACCTACATACGTATACGAAAACTCGAATGTAAAAGTTCGCTATTCTCGAGTTCCTTTATATTAGATATGCATCTATACATGTGTATAGACTGCCTAGTGCCTGTGCTTTTACATAGAAATCGGGTCGGGTGCTTTTTAATATCTGCAGTTCCATTAAGCCAGTTAGTATTTTGGTTCACCAATTGGGTCACAGACTGATGCATTCTCTATTTACGGAATGCAGATATGAATATATATAGAGGCCGTTGTGGCGCAGAGGCACAAGAGCTGTGGCTGTAACGCGAAGTTTGTGGGTTCGATGCTACAAGTGTCACATAATAAGCCTATTTAAAAATATCTATCATAAAACTATGATGTTGTGACAAAAATACATTATTATATATATTATAAACACATTATTATTATATTATAGTATTGCTGATAATTTTCCATTGATCCACTGGTCTATTAAAATAAAACAAATGAACCGTAACAATTTTACTCGCTTCGCAGGCTTATAGCTCTAGCGCCCTAAGTGGAATTATGTAGGTACGAGCCACCAAAAATAGCTTACATGTATTAACCCGTTATTTACTGCCTACTGGTACGTGGTCATTTTATCTAAAATTATATCAATATAACCTTTACAAAAATAGCTGGTGACGTGGCGACCGTTATTTATCCCTCTGGATATCCTTACAAAATTATGTTGAAGTCTAACAATTTAAATTTATGTATGTTAATTCACTTCCAATACATAACTTGACTAAATAGGATTTGAATTTGTATATATTGTTCCCATTTTCTAACCTAAAACAAATTTCTTGTTGAATGCTACCATATATTATATTTTACTTCAGGCAGATGCAGGAATTCAGTGGAATTTTTAAATGTATATAATATAAAATACGTTTTTACACTGTGACTAATACGATTAAACTATTAAAATACGCCAGGCCAATTTCTAGTTTAAAACATACTAGCTATGCTAGCATACATATTTAATGGCGACACTAAGGTACTAAAACTTTATAGATTTCATAAACGGCATGCCCTATTTTGTAATATTTGCAAACACATGAATGCTAACCTCGTGTGAAGTTATTGTTCCTAGACTGTGATTCTATTAGAGGTGGTTACATGCGTAAGCGTATCTGGCGTACGTTGAATATTAAGCGCTGATCTGAACGGCCGCGTGACTAAGCACCTGCAGGATTTACCATCGATTGTATTCTAAGGAGCTCAAACACCTAGTCCTTATTCGTTTCTATCATTGTCATTCTGTACGCTCGAAATTACCGTACGCTTCAAAGGAATGGTCACAACAAATCGATAAGGCTGTATTCAGCCTTATCGATTTGTTTATGAAATTATAAATTTATTATTATAATTTCATTTGTTTTCTTCATATTTGTTTTATATTCCGCGTTTCGGTAAATAATATCGAAATCATATGACTGTTAACCAAAACAAACACGGATAGGAGAGCGTAACTGATTGTGCTAATGATGTAACGGGTCACTTATCGCGGTCTCCAAAATAAAACTATTTATACGTAAGTTGTTATTGTAAGAAAAGTAGTAAAAGAAGGAAAAATAGCAAAATAATAAGGATTTTTTTTTATGTTGCATTATTTTTGTTTGCATTTGTTTTATTATTTCAGAAAAGTTTAAATTTACAATAGATACCGAAACTATATGTACCAAATACCAATGTATGTAATTGCTATACGAAATTCGTATCTTATTTATAAATCAATCTATATGAAAAAATCTATAAAGTAAAATATTAAGGCAGGCCAGTTTTGGCGCAGTGCCACAACTTGTGACTATAAACGCTAATTTGTGGGTTCGATACCCATTCATTATTTTATTCATCAATATTTTCATTTCTTCGTTCTGGTGTCGAGGCAAATCACGGCGTTGAGTATCGCCACTCAACACGCAATGCTTCCAGAATTCGGCGGAAAATGGGGAACGGAATGCCTTAACACTAGATTCCCTCTACCTACCATGTGTGTACGGGGTACAGCGTGATGGTGATTGATTGATGACTGATTAATAATTATAGGTACTTTATAAATTTTGACGTCACATATTGTCTTAAGTGTTCAGCTATCAATAATAAGGCATCAAGATACGACAAGATAAGCTGCAATTGGCATTTGTAAAAACGCCTTGAAAAAACACAAATTTTATCTCTCGAACTAAATTGAAGTTTCACGTTTTCATATCATGAAAGTTAAAGATTTACCTATTCTACAACAATTATAACCATTGCCTATACAATATTATTTTATAAAAATATGTGAAAAAATTTTAAAAATATATTATCATATTCGCTTTCTAAGACTATTTCAGTCAAGCAAGCTATCCATCAACATCTATTTTTTTTTATGGATAAGATTGGCATTTGTAGGCAGGTGTTATAAATACGTAATGGAATATTTGGAGATAAAGACTTAGTAATTTATTATTGACACCTCAGTCCATGTAATTTCAATTTCCATACGATACATTGATAATTTTTTGTTGCAACCTTTGACATTTTTGCAGTATTATAACAAGACAGCTCTTGTACAACTCTATATTATATATTTTTCGTTTTTATTGGATAAGTCATATTATAATAATGTAATATTATGTGATAAACTTCGGTCTCCGGTTATCAGGCACGTATTTAGTCGTTGACGACCTAGATATCTCAAGTTTCACAACAAATATCTCGCTCCTGTCCGAAACAAAAATCTCTTCTTATAAAAGGCTCATAATTTTACGACATTCGTACCTATCCCTAAAAATAATACATTTTCAAAAAAGCCTTATATATAATATCCATCGTAAATTGCACAATATTAAAATAGTGAACGAAATTAAATATATTTGGTGGATATATTTTGTAAACACGATATATAATTAACCACACACCAAGGTTAACGAGTGGTATCTGAAAATAGACAAGAACAATGAAAGGTTTACATTACGTGTGTTGACACTTGCGCACGCGTGTTTCGAAGAAGTGTTCGTCAATGAGCCGGGAAGACGCAAGACCTTGTTTTCCAAACCACCGCTGGAAACCGGGAAACAGATTATAAATTAGAACCAACATCGGTTCTAATTTATAAACATTTTTTTTTTCGGTGTAAATTCTATCATCGTGTGGTTTTAAGTCAAATAGTTAAGTACAATTTCATGCTTATTATTATTTTGACATTTATGATTAGCTTTTATAAATGTATAACGAGTATTAAAATAATTTTAAGAAAATAATTAAATATTTAAATAAAATAAAATTAGTTTCACACTGTATCCCTCAAAAAGCAGGGTATGCAGAGGGAACCTGGGGAACCTAGTATTAAGACACTCCGTTTCCCATTTTCCGCCGAATTTTAGAAGCATTGCCTGTTGAGAGGTGGGACTCAGCACTTAGAAAATTCTAATTTGGTAGGTAGGTTAGGGGTAGGGGAGCACCAAGAGAGGATTTCTCGCCTACCGTAACGAGATTTTTTACTCTATAGATTCCATGCAAAAATTCCAAGCAAACGGACTCAGGAAAAGCAGTCAGGCTTTGTAATTTTTCGAGAGATAATCCATAAGGAATAATATTTTTGACATATATGTATATGGGCAACGTAACAGTATAATTGAAGTGAGGTGGAGAAAATATACATATATGAGAAATATGCAGAAACAATATCTTATCAATCACTTTGTGTGTAAAATTTTGGAGTCACTATTTCAATAAATAAGCAGTATATTTAGCTCTTGATAAATACCTTGTAAAAAGAATTATGTAAGCCAACATAAGTAAAATTAAGTTTTTATCATAGTAAAGTATGGAATTAATATGCAGCATTGAACTTGAACGCGGTGCGTGCGTGACGTCAGATACACGTGCACCCGCAAGGCCGCGCCTATCGCCACATCGCTAACTAGCCGTGAACGATGAACAACAAACTGATTGGTAAATCGATTTTATTAAGTATATTTATAACTATTGAAAACCGTATTGTTAAATACACAGCACTAAATAGATTTATGTTCACATTAACTAGATATATTAATGTTTCTGTCAATCAAAATGTACGCTTCAGTTTATTGTATACACATAGATATTGAATATACATTCCATTTAGATATATAAGAATATTATAAAATGGATTGATAGTTAAATATTTTAACGATGTAATGAATTCACGAGAATAATCTTGCGTAAACAATGCTCTAAATAATTTTCTACAAACGTGTTATCATAAATGTCCATACATCATGATATGTATATTATGTATTTACTATGTACATTTATTATCTATACTTTGTTATCTTTTGTTAACCTTTGTAGTTTATGAAAAATGTGATTATCGATCTAGGATATATTGTTAATAAATTTATCAATAATTTAAATTGGTTTTGAAGGTTCTTTAAATAGCGATATTAAGTCAATAATTAGGATAAAATTTATTTGCAATTTTAACGATTATTGTTTATATTCCTACAGAGTTGACTATTCATTTTTTCAACGTGTTAAACATATACACATACATATGAACATAACGTTATATTCTTATTATTTACTGGTTCTCCTTCTTGATCACTGTTGTCATGTTACTACTATTCACCGTTAATTGAGAATAAATTGTTCTACAAAAATAAACTGTATATATTGTATAAATCTTTCAACATTATTATTTTAAATACTTTAGTAGTGGTTTTTAATAAAGAGCGACATAAATCGTTATTTCCTAGTTCCCTTTGATACCTGTATTACCTTGAGTGTTTTATGTCATTAAACTTCTGATTTTCTGATGACTGCTCATAAAGCCTTTAGGTTATCTCTTAAGTTGCTAGAATTCGACCTTCACCTATATCTTCAGAATATAATTACTTTATTTACTACTCATTAATATTATTTTACCATTGAAAATGAAAAAGTCATAATGACAATTAAATATTGATTATCTATTTCATTAAAATATCTTGTACGTTGGCATTTTACCAACCTTTGCTAACTAACCTTTTAATTTTTGTATTTTTTTAATGTTTTTAAGTGCAATAAAGAATATATATATATTTTACTCAAGTTGTATCTACGATAAATTAATAAAATATTACGAGCGTTTTTGCACAAGTTTCATGATATCGATTTCACCTAAAAGCCTAGGCTTAGGTAATATATTCGGCTGTACCTAGTACCTACTGAAAGCGAAGCCAATTAGGGTGTTGCCAAACTGAAGGAGGAATGTTATAGCACAATGAATTATGTAATTACAGTATTTTTTTTTCTTGGTTTTTATTATATTAACTACTATTTCATGCATCAGGTACTTAATATGTCAATATAAATATATTTTCTTAAGAGAAAAATTATTTTTTGTTACAAATACCTCAACATTTTACTCCTGCATAAACTGGTATAATCTAAACATATTAAATATTTATTCACAGCTCTTAGATATTCTTGTATTTTTCTCTCATGAGTTAAACCGAAAAGGAAAATGTCACTCAAATGTCTATCAAGTTACAAATTATATTTCCAAATGGAAGAAGGAAGTAAAAAATTCGTAACAAAACATTAAAGTAGAAAATATTTGGAAACTGTAGTTACTAAAACAAGGTTAGACCGACAGCTCTACTGGTATTTTATAAAGTAATTAACAAAAACCAAATCAAGTAAGAAATAATTAAAAAATATAGTTTTAAATTTTGTAAACGTTGGTAATACACCTCTTACTTCTACTTTTTCTAGTCAAGAGCCGCACTCGTAAATGTCAAACCCAAAGAAAGTAAACAAAAACGTATGTTTAAAGCTATCAGAACTTACACAGAATCTATCTTTATTGACTAATAAATTTACGTATCACCATCTTGCATAAGTTGTATATTTCGCAAACTACTACGGGCCGCGAAAGTGGTGACGCAACCAGGCGGTCCATTGATTAGACTCGTGAATGTAACTGGTTACCTAATCTTAGTAATTCCTTCTCGTCGTGATCGATGCATTCGAATTGGCGATGATTGAAGCGTTTATAATGTTTTTTTTTCGTCTTTTTTTTTCTCTTTTTTTTCCTCTTTAGTTTATCTGATTTTTTAAATACGATAGAATCATTGAAACTAAATATATTTTGTATAATTATAAAATATCAGAACTACTACACTAGTATATTAGGCATAAAGTTCACTTAGAATATAAATTCCTTGAAGTAATGTTGATATTGTTATAAGAGAATATTATATTGTTTGCCCTACATATAACACTATAAAGGTTACATACATACATATTATATTTGTTTACATATTTACAATACAAAAGGTAAGGCACACAAACAAGTGTCTAAGGGCCAAGTTGATAAACACAGAACATTTAATTCATTGTTTACAACAACAATGTGTTGTGAGGAATATTATTTAAATGCAAATTGACTTGCCTTAGAACTATTGTTCGTTTCGCAGAAATATTGTACGGAATGATGTTTGTAGATACGAATACCTAAGATAGGATAACCTCATAATATAGTATTTTTGTATGGCTAACATACAAAACGAACATTATACATAATCATAAGCTTGTAAAACAAGGCTTATATTTTTATTATACATTGAGAAAAAAAGTTCCAATAATTTGCTCTACAGCAAAGTTTAAACTAGTAAAAATAAATCAAAAAAATCAGTCAAAACCGTTGGTTGCGATTAAAATTGAAATCATCAATTTTATCATACAACAATATCTAAAAAGATATCTATACCTAAAGCATTACTATAACAAAAATTAAATAATACTTTGAAATTAAATTAAGCTGGCAATTTCGTTCTTTTCATCTTTAGGTATGGTAAGGTAGTCAGGAAAAACGATAACGTGCAAAATATACTGTAACGTAAAACAACGGCATCGCCACTTTCAATGTTGACACATTGAAATAAGATACCGTTCTTTTAGTCGTGAGAATATTATGTTTTTCAATACGGGTGACCGCGATCATTTTCCACTTCTTTTGTTTTGGAGTTCACAGTGGATGATTTTTAATAAATTTTAGATTATAACTAATAATATAAAATATACTTATTCAGAAAACGTATAAAAATTTGAACGTAGCGGGACTCGAACCCG
>DWAP01004124.1:0-11263 GCA_018230625.1 Heliconius eleuchia
ACAGAGAAGGATTTCTGAAAGAATTTGGTGTTACTCTTCGGTACGTTAAGTGTCGGTATGACACCAGACCTCCTTGAGCGTGTAGGGATAGGTAGAATGTTAAAGCGGAAACGAAGATAACAAGGAAAATTCCATTCCATTCCAAAAATAGTCCATTTATCGAGGAAGACTATATTTAAGCTATTACATCACGTTAATCGGGTCGATATAATTTACTTATTGTCATTGAACTTGCGAAGCCGCGAATAAAATCTTATGATTTTTTTTTGTAAAATCCCTTAAAAATTACATATTTACAGAGCAGAACGAAGTGAATAAAACACAAACATATATGAACTATTCGACCTTACATTCAAAAACATTATGATATATACTGTTGCCATTGCCACTACAATGTTTAATACGACAGAAAGCAGAACAAACTTTGAAATAAGATACCACAAAAACAAATTCAGTTACTTGTATTCCATAGAGAAAAAACATAAAAATCCTACAGAATTTGGACCATGATCATATATTAGTGTTGTTGGTGACACTTGTGTAACTTATCTGTATAAAGTTCAGTTGAAAAAGACATTGCTTGCTTAATAGAATAAAGATATTTATATGGTACATATTACTTAAAATCCCTTGCCTAGTTTTCTTTTCTCCCTAACGGCATCTATGGAGCTCGTGAACAAACAGTTTCTAAGTAATCGATCGATGTTCAAGGGGTTGGGGGAGGGACTACCCGATCTCACTTGTTATCGCTAGCTTTAATAACTAGTTATCATTTAAATTTTAAAGATTTATAATTCCAGTAGTAGTGAAGGGGCACCAGTGTGTGACTTTAACTCGAATCCCACAAGAAGAAGTGAAATATTTCATATTTTCGCTCTAGTAACGAGGCAAGGCGCGACGTTGAATTTCGCCACTCAACATGCAATGCCTTTAGAATTTGGCGGAACAGAAGTGCCTTAATAGGAATGGAATGTCTAAACACTAGGTTCCCAAATTCCCTCTACCTACCCTGCTATATGCGAGATATAGCGTGAAGCTAAAAAGTTGAATGTGTACCATTTTTGCACTATCTGCACTCTGTAATGTTCATTGATAAATCAGACATTAGTCTAGAACCATTATCAATACAACTGTAAAGTAATCGTTTGACCGATATTTGAACGGATAAATTCGTATAAAGGTATGAAAAACCTAGAAACAATATTTTCTTTAATCAGATATTGTGTGGAACTATCATAGAAATGCAATTGCACTAATGTCCACCCAGACTGGAAATATACCAACATAAAAATATTATTATTCTACAATTATGGTCCGTTCTGTTCAAAAATTACGAACAACACAATAATTTGTAAATGACAACATTAGAATTTTATAATCTGTATATAAATTGTTATAATCTGGCATTTAGTGGTGACGTTTTCGATCTAAGAGTAATTGCGACGGGATAGAATTATTGTGAATCATTAAAAAACCGGGTAATATCCCCGATATTAGTTTGTGTGTTTGGTGATAAACGATTATGAAGGTTTCATTTTCGCATGGATACATGTTATGATATTCCAATTTGTTATATTAAGCACAAAATTACAAGACACCATGTCTTTATTCTTATATGTGGTTTGCGCATTACTGCTGTCGACACCTATTAGAGCCTTTTATTTACCAGGATTAGCCCCAGTAAACTACTGCAAAGCTGGCGAAGACAATGGAAAAACGTGTAAAGTAAGTACAAGAAATCACTAATAAATTACCCATCGTAATTATTTTTCCATCATGCTCTGGAAGATGCCCAACCACGTTTACTATTGTTAATTAGCATTTTATTAGAAATAAAAATAAATTTAATAAGCATGGGTTTGGTAAGAATATTATGAATATCTTCTTTGCAATTTAATTATTTTTATGTTAACATTTTTTTATTTACGCTTTGCATTGCTTAAAATATATTTTTATGCCTCTGATTTATGTTGTATATAAATAAATATAAAAAATATAAAACAACATATTCAACATTTACCCAGTGATCCGTTTACACTGTAATCAAAATGTACGAAATGGCCTATCTCATGACAAAACTGAAAAGATAATTAGCTTCTAAACAACACACATGCACACACTAATTTAATGTAATTAAATTTATTATATTAAAATTTATAATTTAATATAATTTAATTTTGTGTTTTTTCTTTTTTGTTTATATGCTACCTAGTATTTTTGTTCCTAATAAATTTTATTTAATTTTATTTTTTGAATAACAATTACTTACCTTCTAAATAAAATTTATGTAATAACTTTTAACATACTTCTTTAGAAAAGATTCTGAAATGTGGAACAACACTTTAAAAATGTAAAAACTTTTTCAGAATGAAATACCTTTATATGTAAATAGACTAAATACAGAGGAGTCTGTTATACCATTTGAGTACCACCACTTTGACTTCTGCCTTTCTGATGAAACACAATCACCTGTTGAGAATCTTGGTCAAGTAGTTTTTGGAGAGAGGATTAGGCCAAGTCCATATAAATTAAACTTTCTTCATGATGAAAGCTGTAAGGTTGTGTGCACTAAAGTCTACAAAGGATCAGATCCTGAGTCAATAAAAAAATTGAATCTCTTAAAAATGGGAATGGCGCTTTACTATCAACACCATTGGATACTTGATAACATGCCAGTAACTTGGTGTTATTTAGTCAATGAAGGAGGTAAAACTTATTGCAGTACTGGATTCCCTATGGGTTGTCAAGTTAGAAAAGATTTGGTGAGTGCATTTTCTTATATTATACACAAATTACAGGTGTTATCTGTATTTAATCACAATCATATAAATATTATATGGTTCTTAGAAATTATGTGTTGTTATCATTTTACAATTCATAGATACATTATTGATAAAACCTACACAGTTTAGTAATGGAAATGTTAATTTATATATTTATCTAATTATCAGTTTAGTAATTAAAATAATTATTTTAAATATAAACCATCACCTCAAAATCATCATCAAATCATCAAAATGATTAATTATTTGGATTCTATTGGCTTCACATAACATATTTGCTATGTTGGCTTAAGTATCAGTATTATCTGTACTCCAATAAATCTGTTATCAAATATAATAGTTGGCCACACATTTATCTCAGATGAAGTCTAATAACTGGTACTAAAGAGCAACAGAGATAGTTACTATTATAGATGATGTCAGTGTCAGTGCTGGACTTTGTAATTGCAATTTTAAATGATTACTTGAATCTATTACCTAGTGATGCAGTGATAAATTAGCTTGTAAGCATGCTGGGTTGACAAAACAATCTAGTACCTTTTTCAAGTATTCATTAACACACATAGATTGCTTTTAAGGCAATTTTTGCTGTCTATTGTAGTAAATGTGTGTTTTTTGCATTTAGAATGTTCTGCACTGATACTGATGTAATCCATCTCTAGATACTCAATTCTATGCTTTTCTGTATGTGCTGAGCGGTGGACCTCCATGCTGTTCTTTATTTTACAGAGTGAGGAAATGAAAACAATTCTTTCACATGTAGGAAAAGAAGCCACAACCATTGTGTTTACAGTCAGAAAATTCCTTTCTGGAAATGCCCTTCTGCTGCTTATCTATATTATTATTATATTTATGAATGATGTTTTTGTCTATGTGTGTATTTTTGTGTTGAATCAATTTTTTAATATGATTTTTCATTAAGTGATAGCTTTGAATTTGTAAGAAATAAGTTTTTATTGACTCAATTAGATATAAAAAAGAAATGGACACAATGGACATTTTGATTATCAAATCAAATCAAATTATATATAACTATTAAAGAAAACCTTTCTTACAAAACTCTTTTATTATAAACTCTTGCTTATAACTTGGGTTAGATAATAATAACAACATATGCAATTATTTCATACTATAAAATATAATTTAAAATTTTCACTATTTACATGCTGTATCCAACACACAGCAGGGCAGGTAGAGGGAATCTAGTGTGAAGACACTCCGTTCCGCATGTTTCGCCGAATTCTGGAGGTATTGCTTGATGAGTGGCGGAACTCAAAGCCACGCTTTGCCTCGGCACCAAAGCAAAGAAATGAAAATATTAAATATTTCCTTTTTACAAGTGGGAATCAAACTCACAATCTATTTACAATAATAACATTTTACAGGACACTTGTACACCAATAGTGAATACAGCTTCCAGTCCATTTGGTACATATTATCTATTTAACCATGTTGACTTGGAAATTACATACCATAGCGGGCTAAAACAAGAGTGGGGAGTTGGTTTTGGGGATAATGGAGGAAGGATTATATCTGCCAAGGTAGGATATTAACTACAAACTTTGTTTATGTCAGTGTTAAGTAGTGATTTTGCTGGTGTCCATAAGACTTGTAAAATCCTGTTAGTGTCCTCCTATACTTTCTAAAAAACATGTATGATCATATTCAGCCTCTGTCCAGTTGTTCTAGCTGTATGTTGTATGTGTGTCAGTAATACATTGATAAGGAGCAAAATTCTAAATGTATATTATGAGTAATGTTATGAAATTAAAATTGTAAAATTGTACAATTAAAATTGTAATGTTATCTGAAGGAAAAGTAATTAAAACAGCAGATTTTTAATCAAATTGAACAATAATTATAGGTTTTCACAACAGCAATAGTAATACATGCAAAAATGATAAGAGTTTTGCTAATTAAAAACATGGATACATTTATCTATAATCATATATATAGTAAAAATGTAACTAATTGCCACTATATATACATAAACAAAATAGTAGAAAAACTGTCATTCTTCATTCTCTTTATTTCAGAAATGGCTTAACTAATGTAATTGCAGTTTTCACTACTGTATTTTGCTATACTTCCCTTAACATTAATGTTTGTGTTATTTCAATCGGTTCTTAAATAAAAAATCAGCTTCACATTGAATCCTGCACACAGCAGGGTAGGCAGAGGGAGCCTAGTGGTAAAACACTCCGTTCTCCACTTGCTGCCGAACTCTGGAGGCATTGCGTGTTGAGTGGCAGAACAAACCGCCGTGCTTTTCTTCAACACCAGAGCTAAGAAATGGAAATATAAATTTAAGTAAATATGTAATCTCCTTGAGTGGATATCGAACCCACAACCAGCCAGTATTACAGTCACACTTTGTGCCCCTGCGACATGACTGGCCTCGGTTCATAAATAAAACAATTATATCAATTTATTTTTGCACACAGCCCTATGTCGTAGACATAGATGGTAGAAGACAAAGATTTAAATATGTCAAGGCATTTAATTTAATAGCCTTACTTGATCGTCACTCTTGTAAGAGTGTGTTACATAAGAACTATCTAGAGATTAGTTATGCATATTAGTTTCAGCAGGATTGTAAAGTTAGCATACTCAATTCAACAGGCATATGATTCAACACTTACATACAATTTAATTGAGTCGGATTATACTATGATGTCATTTAAATGAAGTGCTTACGTTTGATTATAGTTTATTTTTTTAATTCTATTATCTCCTTTATTGTTAATGCACTTAGCAGGGTAGACATAGATACCCCAATTTTAAGATGTTACATTTCCAGTCTCAGCCTCTTTTAGAGACATTATTTGATAAACAGTTATATGTTATATGATACCAGGGAATTTGAAATAACTTCAAATACTATTTTCCTAAGTGTGTGTATCAAATGCACAATTGTGTGTATAAATAAAAATCTTCCATTCCTACTTCCATAACTGTTTATTTTAAATAAAGAAACATTTTTCCTATTGAAAGTTACTCAATTTTGAGCAACTTGTGTGTAACCCGTTTTATATTTTTTTTTCAAACCAATGATTGACTAAATAGTAAAACAAATTATAACTACTAAATTATATACTAAACTATAATCGATAATAATGTAATATAATAATCGAAAATTGCGATAATCGATTTACTAAATTATAATCGACATTATAACTAATAAATTTATAATTACATTTTATAAACATATATTGTTATCTGTATTTTGTATTTCTTTTGTTTTTCTGTGTGCAATAAAGTATATTCAATTCAAAATACTTATTCACAAAAGCTATGTGTACACACATATATATAAAGATGATTATTATATTGCTTTTATGTTTTTAAGGTGAAACCAGCCAGTATCAACCACCGTAACCCAGACAGCCTAGATTGTAGCTCACTCAACAGTCCCCTAGAAATACCTAACACTCTAACAGGAGATGAAACCTTCAATATAATATACACATACAGAGTCACTTACATTAAGAATAATACCATAAAATGGTCATCAAGATGGGACTATATCCTGGAATCTATGCCACAAACGAATATCCAGTGGTTTTCAATATTAAATTCACTAGTGATAGTTTTGTTTTTAAGTGGCATTATCGCTATGATTTTATTTCGGACTCTACATAAGGATATAGCAAGATATAATCAAATGGAATGTGGAGAAGATGCTCAGGTAGGTTAATTATTAATATAGAAATGCATAATTTTTTATTTAATTGCTGTAATTTTTGTTGAACTGTTAATAATATTGATGGTAATGATTGATGCACTATAATAGTGTTTTGTCCAATTATGATAATTTTTGAGCAGATTTCATTCTGCATGCTATATGTAATTCAGATAGTCTTGCTTGTACAATGTATGTAAATAAATAAGATTTGGTTTTTTATCGAAAGGTCTAACACAACTAATGGGGCTTGAAGTTCTTGAGGCTAAAATATCAATCAACACTGATTTTAAGTTACACCTTACTCTTTGATAAGTGATGATAGGTGATTTAGTTATCATCATCATCATCATAAGGGTTTTTTACTTTTGTATTTTTCTAAGAATATGTGAAATATGTATTCCAGGAGGAGTTTGGCTGGAAACTTGTTCATGGAGATGTATTCAGACCACCTCGTCGTGGTATGCTTCTTGCTGTTTTCCTAGGATCTGGATCACAGGTCCGTTTTTTATAGTTTTATATTTTTTTCAAAGTTACATTTCTACTAAGAGCCAGTGTAAAACTGAATTTATTTTTATAAATATCTGTATTTAAAAATATTTAAATACAGATATTTGGTATTTCTCTTTCAAAGAAATGAAAAAAAAAGTTAAATAAAATATGAACATCTGCTAAATTTAATTGAAATTTAATACTCAATGACTTACAACTAATAAAAAATTGTATATTTATAAAATATACATATAACAATTATATTACTTTAGTCCATTGCGGTGGCAGGAACAGATTCTGTGTGTAATGGTAGTGGTTTCAATTGCCACTTGCGGGAAAGAGTTGTTTTGATTTTTTGATTCTGTTAACACAAAGTGGGGTGTTAAAGTTCAGACAGAATACATTTGGAAAACGGAGAACAGAGTATTAATATCAGAAATGTGAGATCTTGTATATAAAATACTTTGTATATTTATTTTGGTTAGAATATGACAAGTTTAAGGCGGACGAAGCCGTGTATGGTTCGTTAGTGTATTATAATCAAAATATTATTCCTTCGAGGTCGTCGTGCCGCGGCGGTACTAGCGTGACGATTGTGAATATTTGATATTTTCATTTGCCCGCTGTGTTCCCCACCACGCAGGTGTTCGGCATGACGCTGGTGACGCTGGCGTTCGCGTGCCTCGGCTTCCTGTCGCCCGCCAACCGCGGCGCGCTCATGACGTGCGCGCTGGTGGCCTGGGTGCTGCTGGGCGCCGCCGCCGGCTACGTCAGCGCGCGCGTCTACAAGAGCTTCGGCGGCCGCCGCTGGAAGAGCAACATACTGCTCACCTCCATGGTGTGTCCCGGGTGAGTCGCCGCAACTTTGGTCATTTAAGTAGTTTTCATATCACTCTAATATGTATAATAATAATGAAATTATATTTTATCATCGTGTTTATTTTATGACTATGAAATAATGATTTAATTTTATATACAAACATTTTGAGTAATTAGAAAAAATATATATATTTCTTTAACATTATGAATATACTACGTTCACTCTCTACAATATACGCAATAAAATTAAATAAACGTAAAGGAATCTTAATATTGACTATCAGTTGTAACAAATAATGATTACATTCGTAATAGAGATCCTATACCATGCAACAAGATTTCAAATATCTATACGAAATAACTAAGGCTACGTTCAGATGACAAGCGTTCAACGCGCGCTGAACGTGCGCTAAATTTTTGTATAATGCTCACATGACACGCGCTTGTCAGGAGGAGTCCACCCAATTTTTACATGATTTCTGTACGAACTGATTGCTTAAAAAGCGTATATCCGCATTCGAAAGCGCGCGCTCAACTGAACGGAAACATAGAAAACCAATGACCTCAAACAGTCGAGCGCTAGCGCAGCGTCAACGCGCGCTTTATTAAAACGCGGGTTAGCATGTGTATGGCCTGAACAAAAAGTAGGTAGGTGTAAACGCGCGTTATTGAAACGCGCGTTAAACGCTTGTCATCTGAACGTAGCCTTATTGTCAAACTTTGACTAAGTGTTGTTTAACTATTTTTTCAAGTAAACACCACACAAGTTGTGGGTTCGATTCCCACTCGTGGAAATTAAATATCTAATATTTTCATTTTTTCGCTGGTATCAAGGTAAAGTAGGGCGTTGAGTTTCTCAACTGAACACATAATGCCTCAAGATTGCGGTAAATGTAAAACGGTGTCTTAACACTAGATCCTCTCTGCGTACCTTGCCGTGTGCGGGCATACAGCGCGAAGTTTATAATAATAACTATTTTTTTACTTTACATAGCACCTGTCTAGAATTATGACGATTGTGGGTTCCATTTCCACTCGAGATGAATGAATTACGAGTATGTATTATATTTCCTTTGGTAGCAAGACAGACCGCGGCGTTGAATCCCGCCTTGAGTCCATAGGTTCCCCCTACCCTGGTGTATACAGAATACAGCCTGAAAAAAATATTTTCATTACAAAATGTAATAATAAATAAATAATCTTTACAGAGTGGTATTTTCTCTGTTCTTCATAATGAACCTGGTGCTGTGGGGCAAGGGCTCGTCCGCTGCGGTACCATTTTCAACTCTGGTCGCGCTATTGGCGCTGTGGTTCGGGGTGTCTGTGCCCTTGACTTTCATTGGAGCTTACTTTGGATTTAGGAAACGGGTAAGTTCTACTTTATTTCTTTTATGGTTATATATGATGTGAAATAGTATTATCGTTGTATTGATAACAACAATATACTAATTCTAAATAGCAATTATTGTAAAATTGACTATCTCTCAATAGTATTTAAAATTTGTAAAACATTATATATTTATATTAAGGCCGTCGTGGCGCAGGGGCACAAGGGCGTGACTGTAATGGGACGGTGGTGGAACCGATTCCCACTCAAGCGAATTATTATTTATTAATATTTTCATTTCTTCGCTCCAGCAATAAAGCAATAACCCGGTGATGAGCTCCATTCCAGTTTTCTTAAAACGAGACGAAAGTGAAGGCGCTTGCGTTAACTTTAATATGAGGGAAATCCAGATACATTATATTGTTTTTGTAAGGTTCAAATATTGGCAATAATTTATGGAAATTTGCGTCAATCATTTGACACCTGTTTACAAAACTGTATGTCGTACCAGCTCCGGTTTAAGAGAATATGAAAATTATAATAATAATTATGAAAAAAAAACAATAACATTTTCTGATTATTTGTTACCTAAGTTTTTTAAATTGCATTTTTTTTCTCATATATAGTAAATTGTGTAAATTTATTTATGGAATAAACTTCTATTACAGATTCTAGAACACCCAGTGCGTACAAATCAGATCCCGCGACAAATTCCGGAACAATCTCTATACACTCAACCTGTACATGGTATTATTATGGGAGGAGTGCTGCCGTTTGGATGCATTTTCATACAGCTGTTCTTTATTCTGAATTCCCTTTGGTCCAGCCAGGTCAGTTGTAGACAAAGTTTTATTATAGTTTTTGTTATTTTTTTAGGATTCTATGGATATAGAAATGTTTTGCAATTTATTTCATTTTTGTCATCTTATTTGATACTAAAGAGAATATAATTATGTGGAAATTTTCAGATATTAAATTGACTCAAACTTAACAATATTAATATTTTTTATAATGTATTTCTTTTAATTCATTATTTGAATGCATGCAATTATTCGTTAGTCTAATAGCAGAAAGATTTATGAAATTGGCTTGGTTAAGATTGAAGAAGTTAACAAAATAATATAAATAAATAAATTTCTATGTGAAATTCCAGATGTATTACATGTTCGGTTTCCTGTTCCTTGTGTTCGTGATCCTCGTTATCACCTGCTCGGAGACCACCATCTTGCTCTGCTACTTCCACCTCTGTGCCGAGGACTACCACTGGTGGTGGAGGGCCTTCCTCAGTTCTGGATCCACTGCTGGCTACCTCTTTGCATACTGCTGCCATTATTTTGTTACTAAACTTAACATTGATGATGCCGCTTCAACATTTTTATACTTTGGATATACGTTTATTATGGTTTTCCTTTTCTTCTTGCTTACTGGTACTATTGGCTTCATGGCCTGTTTCTGGTTTGTAAGGAAAATATACAGTGTGGTCAAGGTTGATTAGTTTCTCGATTGGTTTGATTGTTGGTACAGTAGAAGACTTGATGTTGTTTTTTCATTTGTATATTATGATGTGTTTAGCACATTGCGCTATATTGTATAAGGTTATCCGTAAATTATGTCAAAAGAATTTCATGATTTTTTAACACACACGTTCTTGACCCAGACAGCCGTATTTCGCAAAATTCTGAAATTATTTTTGTTTACATAAATTACATGTTTTAATATGTAGATATATTTAGAAAAAGTGATGTCACGATATATAAGACCTCTCCCCATCCTCTTTATACAATGTCACAATTCTTCGACCTCTTCCACATTTCCCTAATATGTGACGTAATTTAGGGATTGCCTTTAATATCAACACATTATCATTTGTTTTTTTTTTCGATAGACAATTTTATATTGTATTTAAAATTGTCTCTTGAAAAACTACAATATATTATTTTTAAATTCTCAAATTGTAATTTTTTCACGCACCGAGTGAACTGTTTGTTTGTAAAATTACTTACGCAATAGTGTTTGAACGTTAGAATAAATAAATAAAGTTAGATCGATTGACACAACGGATTGATGGATTGATACTTCGAAGTATTGTGAGACTGCTGTACACGTAAATGTATAAAAGTTTCTATCGTAAATAAACTGATAGTCATACAGGCGTTTAAT
>DWAP01004125.1:0-11263 GCA_018230625.1 Heliconius eleuchia
GCATTGCGTTTTGAGTGACAGAACTCAACGCCGCGCTTTGCCTTGACACCAGAGCTCAGAAATGGAAATATAAATTTCAATAAATATTTCATCTCCTCGAGCGGGGATCAAACCCACAACCAGTCGATTTACAGTCACACTTTAGGCCCCTGCACCACGGCTAGACTCAATAATAACTAGTTTATAGTATAAATAAATAGTAAGGCTCAAAATTGAGTTGAAATAAACCAACAGGTTGTTTAATTGTGAATTTTTCTTTCAAAGTATTTTTTCTGATATTATTTAACACCAACGTATTCAAAATATTTACATTAGCAAGCGTTATATGGGCGCTATTATATATATTAGAACACGAATGCATATCAAAGTATTAAATAAAAAAACGCGTACATATTAAAGCGAGCAAAACCGCGAGCGGCTAGTATATCAATAAAAACGATTAATATACACGACTTACTTTAGTTATTTATTATTTTTGTGTATTTGACCTGATATCCAGACAAAGCGCGCCAGTTCATTCGCGCCAATTAGAAAGAGTTCTCCAGAATTTAGCGGAAAATAGAGAACGGTGTGTCTTAAGACTAGATTCCCTCTGCCTCCCTGCTGACTGAAAAATTATTACAATTTTTAAAAAAAAAAATCGACTTCAACCAGATCCCAGATCAGATATAATGAGGAATTAGGTTTTTGCTCGTAAAAACTAACAACATTTTCATCAAAATACCCTTGAAATGTATTTTTTCCAGTGAAAAAAGAATCGTCAAAATCGGTTCACCCATTTAAAAGTTCTGTGGTAACAAACATAAAAAAGTATAGTCAAATTGAAAACCTTCTTCTACAGAGATTGGTTAAAAATATAATCTAGTAGCCGAAACGATATAAAAGTATTTTTAATCACGAAGTCTTGACACTATATCAGTATCTAGTCCAGCTAACTTAACATGGAAAAATGTATTTAAAAAAAATATGAAATAAAAAGTATCATTAGGTATATTTTAGGTTTTTAATGTTTTATTTGCAATAATTACAAAATCTTTATAATTCAATAAATTGGAGAAAGCTTGATAATAATTTACTTGAGAAAGTTACAAGACGAAAGTAATGTGAATTTCCTACTTCAAGCAGCTTGTTACAGAGTAAACTGTTATATGTGTGCAAAATTAACTAGGGACAACTACTTAAGAGGCCAATCGTGGCGCATGGGTGCAATGCGTGGGTTCCCACTCGAGGAAATAAAAAATTTAATATTTTCATTTCTTCACTTTCATAACGAGGCAAAGCGAGAACACGCAACGCCTCGAGAATTCGGTTATTCCGTTTCAATCCATTCCGTTTCAACCGTTTCAATCTCTGCTTACCCTTCTACTAAAACTGCTAAATTAACCTCTTTGTCAAATTTCTTAATATCACGATTGATAATAAGATTTGTAAGTAAACAAAATTAAATTTTTACATATTATTTATTTTTTTATTTGCCATTTTACTCAAAAAAAATCATAACATTAAAATATTACAAAATTAGATCAAAGCCAATTTTGAAATTGATAAAAATAAAATTTACTTAGTAAATATTCCATAATTCCACTAATATCCAATTGAGCATGCAGTTATGAACTAGTTCTAAATATCAGCAAAATCCCAGGAACTGGTCGACATAAATTAAATTTCAAGTAAATTTTTAATACTCAAAATTTCCAATGTCGTTGGTTTTGGTGCAAAAGCGTATTTCTTCCGATATAACAGAGCTCAGCCTCACTTAGAGCCTTGGTCAATCTTCTTTGTATTTATGTATTTTTGTTTTCCTTGTTAACAGATACTACCATTTTATTTTTAACGACATTTTCATAGAAAATAGGCAAAGAAGTAGGCTCTATATTTCTGACTTATGAACTACGTAGTTCATAAGTCACAAATGTAGAGCTCGCTTTTTTGCATATATTCTTTGTATTTAATTATAAATAGGGGCCGGTCTTAGTGAAATGGTGGTAATCACGATACTAGTCCCATATTCAAGTAGCAATTATGATGTAAAAGTTCATAATATATATATCACCATCACTTTCAAGTAATAAATACATAATAAGTCAGTTATTCTGATAACCATATTTTGGTCACTAATAAATGGTAAAAAATATATTTCACATCAAAGTTTACTTTTATTAAATCACAAAATTTTAATTAGCAACCAAGTATATTCGTGTATTTCTATTCAAAAAACAATAACAAAAGCATTGTTTATACGATTTCAAGTGTTACTGTCTGGTTTATTGTGTATGATGTAGCGTGTTGTTGTTTATTTACTACGTTTTCTGATGAATAAATTCTTTCCTTATACATGTTTTGTTTTTATCTTCACGCTGCATCCCGCACGTAGCAGGGTAGGCAGAGGAAGCCTGGTGCTAAGACACTCCTCTCTCCAACTTTGTCCGAATTGTAATTGCATTACGTGTTGAGTGGCGGAACTCAACTCCGAGCTTTGCTTCGACACTGGAACGAAGTCATAAAAAAAAAATTTTATTTCCTCTATTCCTCCAGTGGGAGTCGTATCAACAAATTGTCACGTTTACAATCACACGCTTGTGCCTGGCACAATTGGCCTCTTTAATATTCTTCAATATTAAAAATATAAAAGGATTTGCTTATAAATGTTTTTTTTTCGTGAACGTGATACGAAAACGATATCCAGCTGAACATTTAAATATTTTAGGTCATTAATGCATATAGTAGAGGTGTCGTTATTGGTGCCGGCCCGCCAGTCGGTGCTCGGTGCCTACGTGACGTCGCCCTCGTGGCACCGCCGAGAGGGGAGCCGGCCGGTTTGTTTTGCGCGCGCAGTGCGTGCCTCACTGTATTTGTATCGATATATTGATATATAATTGTTTATTGAAAATACATAAGTTGAGGCTAGTCGTGGCGCAAAGGTACAGAGTGTGTCTGCAAAAGCGATTGTTTGTAGGTTCTATCCCCACTCGAGCGAATTAAATATTTATTAACATTTATATTTTTATTTCGCTTCGCTCAGGCGCCGAGGCAAAGCGCGGTGTTGAGTTTTGCTAATCAACACGCAATGACTTCAGAATTCGGTAAAAATTGAGAATGTAGTTTCTTAACACTAGGTTCCCTCTGCCTACCCAGCTGCGTGCGGGATACAGAGTGAAGCTGATTTTTATCTACTGATTGGACTAAAGAGATAACATAGCATCTTTCAACTTTAAGTAAGCTTGACTTACATATATATACCTATGTTAAACATTTAAAAAAATATATTAACAAATATATCATTATATGTAAACATTAAATTTATCAGAATAATTTCAATAAGCTATATAAAATATACATTAATAATATATTAGTGCTTTTCTCATATTTATTTATGTTAGCGTTCATTTACTACACTTGTTTAATATAGCTGATAATAAAATATGTTCACGCGATGCATCATGCATTTCATAGAAACAACCAAGAGAAAATCAGTTCATTGATAACCTTATCGATATCGATAAGACATTGTAAACATTACAAGCAGCTCTACAGCTTATTTCGAGTGAACCCACTGTGACTGGCAAGAGGCTAGAAGCAAAACATAACAAAGAATCAGCCCGCAGTCGGTCACAATTCGCCGTTGTGAACAGACGGTTTCTTTGTTGATATTTTAAAAATTTAACTTGAATCATAAAAGTTTCAGAAAGACTTATAAACAAAGTATATTGGATATATTTGTAAAATAACATATACATTGAATGAAAAGCAGCAAGTTTTGAAGTTTTCAACATGTTCTCCCCTACCAAGAAGATCTTCGTGCAAATTTACAAAGACGTCGCACGTCGGCATATCAGCAGGACCACCAGTGTAACTAACTCCGACTCGATGGCTCCTAGACTCGACCAGCAAAATATCCAAAATGATGATGCTCTACCTAAGAGGTTGCTGAAGTTGCAGAAATATCACAGGTCAGTGAACTCCCTCAACCGGAGTATCGGTTTGCGTAATACTAGAAGCCGTAGCGCGTACACTATCATTGAATATCCATGTACGATTCAGTATCAGTAGTCAATTCATCCTCATACATTTTGGTATTGGTGCCGCAACTCGAATCAATACCATGTTTATTTACATTTAAGTCAGATTTCTACTAAGTCATGACGAAAATAGTATATAATTACATTCTTTTTGCATTTACTTTAAATGTTTTATATATTTAAATTACATACTTATATTCAATTATAAATTTTCTTTAAATAAACAAAAAGAATCAACTAATATCTAATGGTCGTTCGTTCAAACAATTTTATGAATCATCTTTGTATCTATAGTTAAATTCTATCAGAAATAGGTTCCTTATCATGTCGACAGAAAGCAGTCAATCATAATGTTTTATCCTTAGATTCCTGTCGACTCTGACCCCTCAGCAAATGCCACTGGCAGCCCGTGGACTGGCCGTCTCCAAAGACCAGTCCCGGGAGTTCATGGCTTGCTTCCCGGACATCGTGAGGGACCTGACTGAGTCTGGCAAGCATATTGACGTGCCTGACGCCAGCAAGTGGTTGGCCAAGGTACGTTCTATGCTAATTTTGTCTGTGTTTGGACAGAATGATATAGAACCTATTTGCAAATATAACGATGGAAAAGACGACAAAAACAGTAACCGGTTACGATAACGTCGCACATGGTTGTTTTTAAGTTTTGTAATAAACATTATTATTGATCGAGGCCATAATATCTTTACAGCCTAAACTCAAAACGTGCATTTTTATAAATAACAATGTATGGGCATTTAGTTCTGTAAAGTTAACGATAATATAATAATAGAGAAATCACAATAATATTTTCATTTGCTTGAACACAATATAAACAAGCACGCAGCTTTACGTCTGCGTCGTGAATAGTCAAGCAAAAACATGTTGCAAAAACAAGGTGTACGTATACATAACAGATACAGCCCGAGTTATTTTTAGAATCGACTCTACATTTATACTTTGCAATTAAGGACAAGGTATTATTTAGTATTTCTTTTTACTATTTCATCTAATACCGTAATATATAAGTTTTTAAATACATTTTTATAATATATTGTTTATAAAATAAATTTATTTTAGTAATTTTTTATAGACAAACAAAGTAAGTTTCACTTTAACAGACAAAATAAGTAAGTTTCACTTGCTTTCGGTTACATAGTGTTTGCAATGTGAGTCGAATAGAGATATCGGCAGGTGTTGAAATATTTATAAAAGAAAAATCGCTGTTAAGCAACTTTAAAGAAAACAAGTCTTGTGCAAGGCATTTACCTAAGCATTTTCAATGCTATGGAGGTTGCAACTGAATAAAAAAACACATTTTCTGATTTCCGCCACTTAACACGCAATGCATCTAGAAGTCGACGGAAAGTGGAGAGCGGAGTGTCTTAACACTGACCTCCATTTGCCTACCCTGCTAAGTACGGGATACAGCGTGAAGTTGAAAAAAAAATATATTAAATTGTCTTTTACTTTGTAAAAAGATATATTTAGAATATCACACTGACATGGCTTTTTTGCGTCTCATTATATTATAAGCCAGAGCAAAGCCAATGTTATTGTATTTGCACCCTAAAAATGTGTACATAGCTTGCAACATGTTATATCTTTTTTTAGGCTTACTTTTCTTTTGGTTTTTTTGAAAATTTTAATTATTTACTTACATATTTTTCATATAATTTTATTCAAAAAGCGATATTTCTACTGCGTATTAAAAATCTTGAACGGAGCAAGATTGATCAAAAGTTTATAATATTAAAGACCATTCAAAATTCACAAGAGGTACATTTTTTATTATTAATAATATATTATTGTTGCAGCTTCTCCAATATAACGTACCAAACGGCAAGAAAAACCGCGGGCTAGCAACGATACTTGCTTACAAAATGGTGGAAAAACAACAAAATCTGACTCCAGAAAATATACATTTAGCTAACATTATGGGATGGTGTATTGAAATGGTAAGAATAATAAATATGTATCTGAAATAAATAATACTGACAATAAAATATGTAAGTTAAGTTACGGCACTTAACACGCAAAGCCGGCGAAAAGTGGTGAACGAAAAAGGTCTTAAGACGAAAAAGGTCTTAAGATAATTAGCATTAGGGGAGGTCCTGGACTTTAGTTTTGAACAGATATTGTGGGAGCCGGATGCCACCTGGCTCCCTCCCTTCCAACGCCCATGCTTAAGATTAGACTCCCTCTGCTTATCCTGCTATATACGGGATACAGCGTGAAGCTGAAAAAAATAAACAAACAAAAGGTTTAATTTCCTGTATTCATTAAAGTAATATTAACACATTAGTCTACCATCACTATAATCACTATAGTAATAAAGATAAATCATATATTATTATCAAAATTATTAATATCGTAGACCAAGAACATTTCTATTAACATTATAATAGAAACACGTAAGCCGGTTTGACCAGTTGACATGTCTTACTTTAGCAGTTTAAATACGTCATTGCTTCTCTTATTCTTATTGTAAGCGCGCTGGTTATGTGTTTGCTAATAAGACAAAGCGCGAAACAAAATTCCGTTAGTTGGCAACACGAAATATCTCGAATTCAACGGAATGTCTTGATTCCAACTCTTCTCTATCAACTCTGCCGTGCAAGATAAAGTGGAAAACTTAAAAAAAAACAAAAATTAACTTTATGTAAAATAACAAAATAAATGTTAAGATTTTTTTATTACCTATAAAAAAACTTACCTACGTCATAAATCTTACAGAATTTAGTTTTATATAAAACTTATAATATTATAACATTGAATTTTTTTCATGTTAGGTTACTTAATTTTTTTCCTTTGTTCCGAATTATTGTTAACGTTTAGAACAAATGTGACTATGAAAACAATGTTGTCTAAAGACGCTTATCAAAAATATTTGTAGTAGAACCAATTATCGAGAATACGTAAATCATTAATATAATAAAACAAAAATATAAAGCGTTTTATGTATCTGAGTACTGAAATATAATTCAATTAGTAAATATGTGACAGTAGCTGATATTACATATTTGTTTAATATTATGTACGTATTGATGATTTATATGTTTTGTGATAAATATTAGGCCTGTCGTGGCGCAGGGGGACAAGCGTGCCACTTTAGTTAGTAACAGGTTGTGTTTTCGATTTCCACTCGAGGTAATGAAATAACTCATCACGCAATTCTACAAAAAGGATTGCAGATTCGGCGGAGAGTTGAAAATATTTTTCGCTTTTTACTTTAACTCAATATAAGTTACATAATTAGATATTAAATACCTATAAACTTTTAATTCTTACTCGTAATTGCTGTTCACAATTATGTTGGAAGTAGGTATCCGTAATTACGAAAAACAACAATTAGTAAAATGTTTTTACATTAAAACGTTATTTATTAGAAAATATATTCTTTGTCTTCCAATATTAAAAAAAATCAGTTGGTAATGCTTATGATGATAATGATCGATACGAAGAGTTTTAACAATAAATCGTTAAATATACCTGCTTTTTAGTGACCAGTACAAAAATTTAACTTTTAACATCATTATTACTTCGACTACATATTATTGTATAAAAAAATTGTACGTGTTTTATGTACACACTTTAGAAATTCTTCTTCTTTGGCATAACAAGATAAAAATCTTTCAAAATAAATTATCCTTCGTAGTAGGTGTCTGTTTGTAGAGAAAGCGTCACTAATTATAAAAACAAAGGTATTTAATACATTGAAAGAAAGTTTTATTATAACGTGTTATCTAGTTAATTATTTTTTGTTAAATATCATAAAAAAATATATATTTCTATATAATTAAAAAAAAAAAATTAACACATGTTGTTTGTAGCTAACGCATCGTGCATTTTAAAAATTTACTCTCATCATTGTTCCGTAACGCGCCAAAAAAAGTATAAGTTCAAAAATAGAAACGATATGAATTTATATCAGCGACTGTTTTGGAATAACATAACAAAATTTTGGTTTCATCATTTTGAATTTAGTTAAGTTGAAAGAGGAGCTAGAATAATTTTCAAGCCTTAACTTGGGTCATAAAAGCTGAACACTCGGTCAGTGAATCCATGAAGACCATTCACACCACAGACCTAAGACCCTGTTGTTTTAAAAGCCGTTTCTTTACAGTTCCACGCGCACCAACTAATTCTGAAGGATATAATGGAGGGAGCGGAAATGCGTCGGGGTGTACCCTGCTGGTACCGCCAGCCTAATGTGGGGCTCGGAGGAATGAACGACGCTAGTCTTGTTAGCGCGGCTATGTACTCCATCCTCAAGAGATACTTCTCCAACAAACCCTACTACAAAAATGTGCTTGAAATGTTCAATGAGGTTTGTATTGGTTGTTAATTTGAAAATATCTATTGATTTCAATTAATATGGTGCTTTACACGCTTAGACAACTTGTTTTTAGTGGATCGTTCCATTAATATAATGCAAAGTTTTAATTTGTGCGGTCGTGGGCACGAAGGTGTAACTGTAACGCGACGGTCGTCAGTTCGAAAGGGAATTCATTATTTATTAATATTTTAATTTATTTTCTCTGGCACAAACACACAATGCCACAAAAAACTGAAGAAAAATCAGGGAACGGAATGACTTAACACTAGGTTCCCTCTGCCTACAGCATACATACAGTGTAAAACTGATGTTTTTTTAACTGATTTTGTATGGACTATCTGGTATAATGTAATTATGTACATACATGTATAATGCATACGTGCTGTCGTGCTTATTTCTGTATGGTATGATTTAATTTTTTCACATTAAAATCTAAAAATAAATATTGTTCACACGTTATATCACAATACTTACACAGTAAATTGACCTGCCTTGAAAGATAATTTAAATGCACACAATACAAAGTTCAATAAACATTTACTTGCTATTTTTGAATGATTGCTTAATGTAAGGATCATTTGAATGTCTTTATATTGTTTTTTCTATGTGAGTTTAGTTATAACATTTTTGTATGTCGAATAAAATGAAAATTGAATTGAGGACAGTCGTGACTCAGAGGTTAGTACCTCTGTAGCGTACAGTCACACGCTAGTGCGTGTGACTGTACGCTACACGCAATGCCTCCAGAATTCTGCGAAAAATGGAGAACGGAGTGTCTTAATACTAGGCTCCCTCTGCCTACCTGCGCTGCTACATTCAGAATACAGCTAGAAGCTAAAACTATATTTAAATTAACAATATTTTTATTTTAGATGTTGTTAAAATGCTCCATTGGTCACCACCTAGAACTGCAGCTATCAAAGACCGACAAACCAGATCTATCTCTATTCACAATGGAAAAATACGAAGCGATTACCAAATATAAGACGTCGTATTATACTTTCCAAATGCCGGTTAGCCTGGCGCTGCTTATGAGCGGAGTGGACGATCCGGAAACACACAGACAAGCGAAAACTATATTATTGGAAATGGGAGAATTCTTCCAGATTCAGGTATTTATTTTTACTGTTATTAATCTTTTTTTTCGTGTTCGATAATAATTTTCATATATCATAAGTGCTTATGAAGTCTACATTTATTCAATGTATCTATATATATCAACATTCAATAATCTGTTTTCTTTCACTGTTGGACCATAGGTCTTTCCAAAACTTAAAATATAAGCCTGTTACCATTTGATAATTAACACCCGTGATTGTAAGTTAATGTCTTTAAATTCTTCGATAATGTGGACATTTTTATATATTTATCGGATTTTCCTGTTTTACACTTTTTTGTACAATTTTCGTGCGACAAAACGTGACTATCTTATCTTATAGAAATAAATGTTAAACTTGTACGTGTTTTACACGTGAGTCTGTTACCTACTGAGCTATTATTAATTAGCAAAATGTTGAATAATATAATATTTATTTTATTACTTATTTATGATAACGGTTTTGTCGATACCGTAAGGATACTATAGCTATATTAAGCGAGGCCGTATTCAAGGCCGTCGTCGTAGAAAAGTGGTAAGCATGTAATTATAAACGCGGCGGTAGTGGGTTTGATTCCCACTCTCGAGAATGAATTATTATTTCTCTGGTATATCTAAATCTGGTAACAAGTCAAATCGTCGCGTTCCGCCACTCAACACGCAATGCTCCGTCGACAAAACCGTTATCATCAATGAGAAATAATAAAATACGGCGAAAAGTGGGGAACGGAGTGTTATAGTACTAAGTTTCCTCTGTTTTCCTTCCTCTAAAAATATCTATATTAAAATCATTATATTTATTTACAGGACGATTTTCTCGATTGTTTCGGTGATCCAGCTGTCATCGGTAAGAACGGAACGGACATACAAGATGGTAAATGCACTTGGCTCGCAGTGGTTGCTTTACAGAGGGCGAATCCGTCCCAACGTCAATTAATAGAAAATCACTACGCCAGTTCCAACTTCGAAGACGTTCAGAAAATAAAGGATCTCTATGAAGAACTACAATTGCCTCACACATATTCCGTATATGAAGAAGCCACGTACGATCTCCTCAGGACTCAGATACAACAGGTCACCCGAGGCCTTCCACACGATTTGTTCTTTAAAATACTTGACAATATCTTTAGGCGCAGTATTTAAATATTATTTTTATGGTATTAGGATATTAATGTTATCGAGGAGGTTCTAATAGTTTCAAGTGTTTTAGTTCATGTCCTATAATTATTAAGAACTATATATATAAGAGATGATTTATTTATACGAAAGGCTTATTTAATATATTCTCTAAACTAGCTTTATAAGATGGAGTTAAGGGAGAAAATTTGTTGAGAGATTTGTTTTGTGAGAATTGACTTAATGTAATATAAGTTATTAAGAAAAAACTTAGAAAGATTCCTTTTTATCTTGTAAGACTGTTTCATCAATAATTTCATAATTTTTTTCCAATGACAAAATGTAACATAAATAAGTACTACACTATATATTATATAATCGAATCGATCAATTGAAATCATCACAAAAAGACCCAGGCTAAGGGTGTGAGGTTGTGTTCTCTATATTTGTATATATAAAATATTGATACGTAAGATTTTTTTAGATAAATACTTGTTATATAAAAAAATAATAAATGTGATATTCAATATTGTGTTATTTTTATTCCCAAGGCTTATCATAAAATTAATTCTTAAATAATATACATGAGGCCAGTCGTGGCGCAGCGGTACAAAGTGTGACTGTAAAACCGACTGGTTGTGGGATCGATCCCCACTCGAGGAGATGAAATATTTACTTAAATTTATATTTCCATTT
>DWAP01004126.1:0-11263 GCA_018230625.1 Heliconius eleuchia
GCGTTTGGCGCTCCGTTCTCTCTGACTACCCCGCTAGGGATAAAGCGTGAAGCCAGAAGTAGCAGTGGTAGTAGTAGTAGTAAGTGATTATAGTTAATGTTAAGCAAAATATATTTTCAAATTGTATATCTAATAGTAGAGTATTACTATTTACTAGCCACACCAGTGCTTTTGAATTTTACACACGGGCGGCTTCCTAGATGGAAATATAAATTTTCTTTTAAAATTTTATGTATTAGACAAGTATAAAAATCATCTTTGGAAATAGTGAGTAAATTTTAATTTATTTTTTTACTTAACATTGTAATTCTTAGGCGAACTTTATTACCCTGTTTTTAAAAATAAAGTAAGGCAAAATAAGCTTTGATAATCGGTATTTCTCTTTCTGATTGAGGGTTGAAACTATAACCATCGCGTTTGCAGTCAGACGCTGGATTACGCCATTAAGATACTTACCATTCCCACTTTCCATCGATATTGCGGTGGCATTGCGTGTTGATTGGCGCAACTTAATTTTGGTCGTAGCCTCGATACCAGAGCCAAAAAATAAAAACGTTAAATATTTCACTTCCCCGAGTGAGAATCAAATCCACAACCTGTTGCTTATATAGTTGGTTGTTTGTGTCCCTGCATCAATATATAATAATATTAAGGCTACTAAATTAAATTGATTTTAAATTACATAATGAATTCGGAAAGTGTACTATATGGGATACGTATACATAGTCAGAAGGCTTAAAATATTCAACATGTGTGCGATCGAAATCGAAACTAGGTCGTTTTTTGAAGGGGTCTTCTTAAATTTTTAAAATCTATTTCAATTTTAAATGAAAATGTTAGCCATGTTGCTGTTACACGGGTATTTTTTAAAATAACCATAAACCTATGGGTTTTTTACGAATTGATATATCTATGTAGCGTGTAATAAAAATTACAATAAAAGAAGACTGTTGTAAAATTCATATTCGTGTATAATTTACAAACAAAATACAAAACGAAAAACAATTACTATTGTTTCAATTATTTAATCCACTGAGGCTAAAACAAGTAATTATTTGACAATCATTTGATCACTTAGAAAGAAAGCTGTGTCAATCAATCAATAGATACGTCCATAGTTAATATATTTTATTACATATATTAATAAACAAATTATAATAATTCTATGCATAGAACATTTAATAATCCCGGTAAACGAATACTATAGCATCAATAGAGCTCTAGCCTCGCCCCAGCACTACTCGGACGCATTGGAATATGTACTTTAACATAAATAATACTACAGCTGAAGGATATCTCCGTACAGTGAGCTGGTTTAGCCCACTGCCTGCACAAATAGAATACCGATGCTCAATGCTGAGAGGGCGTGTTTACGCTACCTGTACGCATTAGATGAGCCGCCTTTAATGATATACTCCGATCGGATAATACCGCTATCAATTTACAGTGCAGGTCCGTCTGTATTTATAGTAAGATCGGAGCCAATTTACCATAATTAATTCAATAGCTCAGGTATCATGAGATTTTTATAGTATAATTAATTAGATAATTCCGTAAAGTAATAGTAATATAACTAAACCTAATGAACCTCAGCTATGATATTATTATCATAAAGTACTTTAAATTTATTTATTAATTAAAAAGTAAACTATGTATGTATTACCTTGTATTTAGGTACTTTAATTTAAAGAGTTCGTTCGACATATGTAACATTTTGCCATGAGGTATAGAGTTAAAATTTTAATTAATCATTGTTTTTTTTTTTAATCTTTTCTTAACGCCAAACTGATCTGTTTCCATTAGCTCCATCTTGTAACGGATCTCCTCTGAGATAACAAAGTTAAGTTATCCCTTCTACCTGTCTCCACTATTTAACTATTAAAGTGGACTAAGAAACTAAGGTATTCATGAGGCAGTCTACCTCTCTGGTTTACGAGCGGCCGCCGTATTGCATCGAAAACGTTATTTGGACCCCCAACTTGTATATTACACATCCAAATGTTACATAATTTAGAGAATTTTCTTGATTTGAAAAAATCATATAAGATTAAAGACAGTCAAAATACATATATTCCTATGTTAAGTAACGAAATGAAATATTCATTAAAATGTTACTTCCCTATACAATTCACTTGTATAGCGGTATAATAAATACTTGCTTTTTTTAATAAATGAGTCGAGAACAAAAAATTCTCATTAGGTTAATAATATGATTTTTACTATTCATTTCTTATTATTGAAAAACCTACAAGTGTTTTGGACTCGAAGGGTTCCGGATCATTATCTATAACAACGGCAAAAAATCACTTATAGGAGCCCCCTAAAATATTTAACATAATTCTTTTTTCATAATAAAATTGTATTGTAACTTTTTTTTTCTTATAGCAGCAACAGAAATACATCATGTCTACAAAATTTCAACTGTCAAACTATCACGTTGATGCTGGCTGAGAGCGCGGTCTTACTTAGTTAGGTTCCGTTTTATCCTTTCTGTACGGAACCCTAAAAAAAATCTCTTATTGTCTCAAAGGTTATCTTTATTATTTGTGTTCTAAGTTGAGCTGCGAATCAATTAGAGGGTTCTCAGTTTAAATTGGTAGTACGTGTCGACAGTTGGCAGGTGGCGTTCACAGTGCCGCGCCGCCGCCGTCGGAAAATCTACGTGTACCGTCCCTACATTTAATCACCTCCTTTGATGTGTTACAAAATAATCGTAAAGCTATTTCCAAAGCTAAAGAGACGAGTTCACTTCGTGGTGGACGAGATTAACGTTTCAATAACATACCGCATACCGATGTCAATCAAATGAAAGTTGTTTACCTGAAATGAAACAAACGTTCTTATGAAATATTGTTCGCTCTAATACATTTTATAGTTCCTGAAAGAATTTTCAATTAAAACTTTAGAGGTTTTTAATGGTTGCACCATTTTATACATACTATTTATATATATTGACGTTGATAAAACATATAGAAAACACCGTAACTTAGCGAGGCGCAAGTTCACTATATTGCAGGAAGCATCTGTCCGCGGCTGGATTTATCTCAAGGCAAATTACAGTACTCACATTGTCGCCAAGCCGTCGTGTACAAAGACAATACTTCGAAAAGACAATACTAACATGCTCCTCGCTATACAGTCCTCGTCTTCAAGACAACAGAGTGTATATTCGTATATAGCTACATTTGATATAATTTGCGAGTTAGGTTAGGGGACTAAATTATCCCCCCAAATAAATAACCGTAAACGAATTCCGTCAAAATAATGTGATTTTAATTGAGTACTTTTCGTTGATTTTGTTATTATATTTGCATTATATTTTTATATTGACTGTAAAATAACATGAATATTTAGGTAATTTCAAAACACTTTTCAAGTATTTTAAACTATTTAAGAAAACAAACGTACTTATCTAAAGCAGAACCTTTAAAAGAACAGGCGAATAATAAATAATAAAGCAACATTTTATAGCACAAATTATGATATCTTAGAACAAAATTAAAACTTTTCAGACTAGGATTACAGAGTTAAGTCAATTATTTATATAACAGCAATAAGCTTTACGACAACATTATGAAACTTGCGAATGGCGACTTGGAAGTTAATGTTCTGGCCATATTGAAATCTTACTCTGTTTATGTGACATTTTGGGAGTTAGGACAAATTGTCTAATCGCCTTTTCGGTGAGGTTTGTTTGAACGTTAATTATCTCCATTTACTTGGGTAGGTATATTCTGATAGATCGCTCCGGGTGGTAGGGGTGAGACAAGACAAGATTCTCGTTTGACAGGTGCCTCGCTCCGTTGAACTCGTCCTCCGTTTAATTGAGACCGTTTTAATCTCGCGAAATATTAACGTTGATTATGTGTATTTGTTTACTAAAACTAGTTAGTGTGACGTTATCGTGACGTAGTTGTTTAAACATATACAGTTTTAAACATATATAGGTATATGACTTATAAATGTTTCTTTTGTGCAAACCTACAGATTTTTTTGCCACATTATTTTGGTTCTGTGGTCGACTGGTACAGAATATTTTTTAGCAGTGGAACGTAAAAAACTCAACAAACACCTAGTAATTATAAAAAAGCAGTATAAAAAAGTTATAATATCACAACTGTAACTAAATTAAAAATATATACTCAAGCATCTATCTCTTTAAGGAAATTTTCGCCAAACCAATAAATACATTTTCAATTTTTAAATAGAAAAACTCAAACATAAACAACCTCCATTACGCAAATCGAGGTAAACCAATTTCTTAATACCCAAAATCAATTTACAAATTGAAATTCAAAGTGTTCTCGTAAATATCTCTTACCACTTGCTCCTTTAAATATACTAGGGCTTTCTCTCTTTGTTTTAAATATGCATTGCGCCAAGTAACTCGCAAGTGTCTCGAAAGAGTCTTGGCACTTGTTGAATATTTAAAAACCACCTCCAATCGAATATTTCGTTCGTGTAAACAATGTTTCCATTAGAACGTTTATATAGACTTTTACTGTCGCAGTATCTTCGGTTCATTAGGTATATAAGAGAAGAATATGAAATGGCGTCTGCAGAAATATTATTGGTTGATTGAATTCATTTATTATTGTATTATCTTATTATATTTATTGTATACTGGATATTGGATTTAACGTATATATGATGAAAACAATTAAAAATAAACGATAAGGGAGAAATATTTATTCAATTTCGTATAAAATTTATTTAATTTAGCTTTGAAACAACAGTTACCTCTAAAAATATGTTCATGTGTTTTTCGTTTTTGTATTATTTAGACGTGCTATATACATTTCTTCAAATATGCTATACATAGTGTTAGGTTGTTGCTATCTAAATTGCGTTCACCTAATGTTTTGTCATAATTTACATGTATTTCCTCTTTTTTTCATTAAAATTATTCAAAATACGTGCGTTGCTTGCATTCGATATCACAACTATTATATTCGCTGTACATACGAGTATACCTAAATCTATTTATTACTTTGCGTCTAATATATGCATATAACCGACCTCAAAAACTATAATTACATCCAAATATGTAGAACAAGCGAAACGTATTACGATAATATGTTAATTAAAATCGACTGAAATAATTATGGCTGACATCATCAATTTAAATTTTGTTTGCATTTGAATGCTTGGTCAATAAAAACACTGAATCGCTCGCTGTGTAATTATTTTGATAACGTTAAATAATTCGATATTTAACGTTTCCACCGCTACTGTGCGAGCTAGGCGGGTTCGATTTATTTCAACAAAGCGGTTATATTATGTCTGACTGTTTGTGTGTTTAATCTACACTAGACTGTTTTTTTATTATTATTTGTTCATATTTATTTGAGGTTGTAGAGCATACCTTCTTGTGTCCTACTTTAGGATGTGCTTCATATTAGAAAACATTTACGTCTCAAAAAATACACTCTATAACATCACTCTATTTCACTCTATAGTCAATCTTCTTCTTCTTCTTCCTGGCATTAGTCCCGGCTTTTGCCAGGGTCTGCCTTCCTACTCAACCTACTCCACTTTGCACGGTCCTCGATGGATAGACCATTGGCTCCCATGTCCTGCATCACGACATGCATCAAAAGGGAGGAAATATCGTTCCACGTTATCCTTGAGTAGGTACTAGATAAAAATAGTTTAGACGACTTTTTTATTGTATAGATTTATGTAGTTCGACAAGATAATAACAATACGTCCGAGTTGCCAACATAAGCAAATGAAATTTACCTACTTAATATGACCTAAACAACAAAATAGTAATGATTATTAAAAATATAATGTTCCAAATTTTAGTAAATATTCACAACGGCAATGATAAAATAAAGCAATATTTATAAATTTTGACTGTAACTCTGATACGAAATCTCGTTAATTAAATTTTACCTCCCGGGGGTGAAAGTTTGTTGTTACTAAACGTGTCAAAGGTTTAATTGTGTTTTGAGGTAGCAATATCAATATATATGTACGACATATAAATAACATTTCCACTCAAAATACTTCATCTAATAGTTGCTGTTTTTAGTTCAAACTGAATAGGTATGCTATTTTATACGTTGTAATATTGATATTGGTTATAAAGTAATCTAAATAATTAGCCTTCTATAAAACCTTCTCTTCGTCTGCTTACTTATTTTTACTAGTTCCCGCCTACACTTTTGGGCTTATGCATGCTACAAGTCGATCTAGCAACGAATAGGAGGCCATGCTAGATAGATTTGCAACAAAAGGGGCTCGGTATCAAGACACTCCTTTCTCCGGTTGCCACCTAAATTTGAGAAGTTGCATGAACAGAAGAAGAGACCGAACTCACAACTCACATTGCGCTGCGCTAGCCGCAATCAGTTTTAACAATACAACTAGTTTTGTATCTACTATTATAATTAGTTTTACTTGTCAATTAAAACTTCTCACCGTATGGGACTATATTACTAAGGCGGCATTTCATTATTTCTTATAGATTAGCTGGACCTCTATGATATATTATTTTCAAAATATAGCTACTTTTTTTAATTTAATACTTGCCTAGGTCCTGCCCAGGCCTAATAATAAGTTATTCAGCAAAAAAAACATTTAATTCTGTCCCGTAGTTCCGATAACACTTTAGTTGTAACAGTAGTTGTCAAGAAATTATATAACGATGTATTCGCGCCTCGCAGCCTAAGTAAAACTATTTCATAATAAAACGACAACCACCTCCGAGCATGGAGACGCTAAGTTCATAAGTTAATTAAAACTTATTAGCATAAAAACTGACACCTGCATGCAAACTGAGGCTGCGAGTGCAAATGACCTAGCCTTAATTTAGCGAAAACCTTAAAAATTTTGAAATAAGTTTGTTTAAGCTGTCATAAAATACGATATAGTCGATATTATTCAATGTTGACAGATTATATTATATTTTTAGTATTTATTCTGGGATACAGACGCATAAGAAACATTTTTGGCTTTGTTCAGGTTAGGTCACTTTGGTCTGACAAGCTAAAATGAAGCAGAGGTAATGGGGGGATGAAGTAGACGCAACGAGCGTGGCTCGTGAGATGCGATCTGCATACATTAGCCTAACGTCTTTTAGTTTTGACACCTGCTCTCAGCATATGAAAATGCGGCGAGATGGATGGCGCAAACATACGAGGAATAAAAATTTGACTGATGCTGAAATAAGTATTGTAATCATTTTTATATACGAAAGCTTTTAGGTTAATCATTTTTACCTACATGAATATATTATATACATGCGTATAATTTTATTTCATTTAAATGTTTTGTGAAAAAGACGTGAATATTTTTAAGAAAAAATAATTAGAAAACACAACAGTTTTTTTTTTACTTAGCTTTTTCTAGGTGGTTACTTCTTACAAATTTCTTTCAAGTGTGAAATATTTTCTACTTGCTCTATTTACAGGTATCGCTCTAGTGGTAGATACGCATTTGTTTGAAATACCCTGTGAAACAACAATCCATTATAAGACGTGATGTTACATCAGCAAGTGTTTATTGCATCAGCGCTGATTGCTTCACTAGCAATATGCTAAGATGCAAATTCGTTATGACACGATCAAATGAATGCTATTAAACATAGAAACTAACAAAGCCAAAAGAAAATATTCACTTTTTCAACATTCGTTTCTTTTTTCATTATTTACTTTATACTGAAACCAGACGAAAATATTGTAGAGCTTTATAAATAAATCGGATATTTCATGAAAAATATTTGACAAATTTCCGCTAACTGAAAAAGTTTGTGATACAATTTAGTGTCCAAGTGAGTATAAAATATAAGAAATAGTGCTTTAGTTTGACACTCGCTCTCAACGAGCGCTAAGATATATGGCGCAAACTTGTCGTGAATAACGCGATTGTTGCAATAGCGTCGCTTGGAGAATTATTTATTCGCTTCACTATATTTCTAAACAATTTTTCAAATTGTACTTGGTAATATATGTTGTTAGAAATATAAATCAACGCTTGAAACACATTATAAGTTAATTTTATATAGTATAAAAAATAGAAACTTACCTCATCAAAGACTTAACTTCTTAACAATGAAAGCTAATTAAAATAATCGCCGTTGCTATGATAGCATTCATTTTACGTTATAAAATTTAAAATACAAGCGAACAGTTTCAAACCTTTAATATTACAGACGCGAAAGAACGTGTTCCACTTGGCTCCATTAAATTAAAGAAAATTACATTAATGTATTGATAAGCTCTACAAGGGTGGAAAATATTTTACGAGCCCATGTTATATTAAAGAGAGGGTATGTATAGCTGGGAAGTTTAAATGCTGGAGTGAGACGAGAGCTGTCACGTGACGGAACATTTTAATAATGCAGTCGCTCGTTTAGTATGAAAATTAGCTGGCGAGCGGTGGTGGCCTTGTGACATCGTGTGTTTTATTGATGGCCCAGAATCTGTGAATACGAATAATATATTGGTGGTTCACGTTATTTGCTGTTTTTTAATAAAAACAATTTCTTATTTTCTTAATTAGGTCGTCGTGGCGCAAGGCCACAAGGAGTGGGTTCAATCCCCACTCGCGGGAATTAATTATTATTTATTATGTTAATTTCTTCGCTCCAGCAAAGCTTCGCACAAGAGCAAAAGACAGGCGTTGATTTCCACCACCATTTCGCACGCAGTGCCTCAAAAAAATCGCCGGAAAGTGGGGCACGAAGTATCTTAATACTAAATTCTCTTTGTCTTCCCTGATAAATGCGGGATGCAGCGTGGAGCCGATTAAATTGATTTTAAAAAAAATATTGCTAACCCTGTGATTAACATTACAAAATATTCTCCTAATATTATTTAATATAATAATAACAAAGTAAAGCATTTTCTTTGTGACGAGTAAAACGGTTTCAATTTTTCTCATCACACGCGTATCTCGTAAAGATCTGTAGCCGATCGAAAAGTATCCCGCGTTATCGAGCCCGACACGTGACCTGACTGCTGACACGCCGCCAGGAGGTTTAAGTGCATATTATATTAGATACAAATGGAATACTATATACTCAAAAGTTCTCCGTTCAAGTAAGCTATAATAGAATTTCTATGGTAATTTTTTCCCTTAAAATTATCCTCCTATTTTGGAAAAAGATAAAAACATAATAACCTTTCAGAGTGCAATCTGTATGATAAATATTTTCTTATTTAACTATGCAATTATATTTTAAAATAAAATTTAAGGAATATTCATCGTGAGCAATGATGGCGTTATTTTCTTACATTATTAATCTATACAAAAATTAGCCTAGCGTTTTAACATCGTGTTGCAACACAGGTGAGCACTGGCTCTAGCAAAGCTCGCTAAAGTCAACAACTGAACGCATAAAATATTCACGTCACTGAAAATTCAATTTGTAGTTTCAACCTTTAAAGTATCCATAACTTAAAAACATTACTTCTAAAATGATATTCTTGTGTCTAGTAAAAAGCAGTTGGCATACAAATGATATTATCGAACGTTTAATTAGTTTTGTCGTGTCAGAGATATTGTCAAAATTATAATTGTATCCTTTCATGACAAAATAATTCAGATACATTATATCATGATCAAATATATTATATATTTTTTTATAAAAGTATCTAATAACAATTTTGACAAAACCCGTAAAACACATTCGTAAAGATTTTTCCCAAGACTAAATCATGATGCAACAGTCAACTCGTACTATAGCATGCACAACTATATTACTAACATACCAAATGTTACATATTTTTATCTACTATAACGAAACATAATATAAATATAAAATTATATTTATAGCCATTCATTTATGTCTATCTATAATTTGCTTTTTCATATTTATAAATTGTATATTGGAGACATTTTTATATCAACGAGCATTGAAAAAAGGTCGTCCAAACGACAGTATCAATTTCATTCGCACCGCGCGCTATCGGGGGCACGACGTTAAAAATTTTCCGGTTTCTTTAACGGGTTTCATTCATAACTCACGGCCGAGTGGAGCCTTCGAATATTTCAAGCCGTACCCGCCTCTATAAATTCCGGGCGTCGGGTTGCCAAATTAGGCGCGAGGAACGTCGACTTATTTCCCCCCATTACCCCGGGCGTCGTTACCCATGAGAAAACTCCACGTACTGTCAAGTACGCAGGTGTTCCCAACAAAACTTCTCTAGAATGGAATTTACAATTTTAAAGTTTAACCTTGCAATATATGTGTGCTGTGGAGGATTGCTGCAGAGACCTGATTTCTAAAGATTTGGTAAATTAATATGAATCGTGAAACATTAATTGTTGCTTCTAATTTTCAATATCACTATGCTAATCTATACATATAAATGAAATTGAAGTATCTGTCTGTAATTTCAAAACAACCGTCTTGTTTCAAGTGAATTAAATAAAAATTTTTGTTTGTCTGTCTGTCTTACACTCTGTTTTCCGGGCTCTATCTACGGGACAGCTGAACGGTTTTTTATGGGAATACGACACAACCTAGAGTTAAGGTACTGGTCAGTTCATCATCATAAAAAAAAATGATTGTCGCAGAATTCCTGTTCTGGATTTGCGCAGGAAAAACTGCATTGGTTATGCGCGTATCTATGGCCTACTTAGGTAAATAGATATAAAGCTTTTCGCTTCTTTTTTTTTAATTATATGAATAATCAAGGCTTTTCCTCTACCAGCGGCCGCAGTATTATAATACTAAAAAATCCTATCCAAATTATAAAACTAACAAGTACTTCCAAAATTTTAATGTAGAATATATACAAAATGATCGTGCAACCTTCCCAAGTAGGTTACGAAACAAGTTGTTACAATTAAATTAATAACCAGGTCACAAATAAGTGAACACAACATTAATGCTAGCAATCAAATGAGCTTCCGGCCAATTTACTTTATGTGTAAGCCATTATTATAATTGTTTCACTTTCAAACTTAACTAGCCCCGAAACCGATGCTTTGTAAAATGTTTCACCTAAGCTAACTTTGTAATGTACTTTGAGTTTTAAATGTGTATCTTCTGTGGAGAAGAACTATACGATTTGCTTATATTAAATAAAAAGCAAAATTAAGAGTATAATAGGGTTAATTATAAACACACACACAAATTACCGGTATCAGTATAGTAGCAGTATATAAAATGCGACATAAAATGTATAAATTAGACAAACATTTATAAATATCTACAAAAAATCTAACAATTTCTAAATTAATCCATCCTTCTGTAATATGAAAGAATGGATTGATGTAGATTTTAGACAGAGGCTGTAGTAAATTACTA
>DWAP01004127.1:0-11262 GCA_018230625.1 Heliconius eleuchia
TCAATAATCATGTATTTTAAGCGGGCGAAGCCGCGAGCGGGCCGCTAGTATATAAATAAAATCATAATTCAATTTGACTTTAACCACTGACGCAAAAATATATTATAAATTTGACCTTTGTATGTCTGTGGCACCATAGCTCCTCAATGTAAATATTGGTGTGTATTAGTCAGTGAGAGTGAGACGTGCGGTGAGTATTGTATGTAAAATTCACCAAACAACAATAAAGAGGTAATAAATAAAAGTCATGTAAATTTTGCTTAAATATATTTTGAAACATATCTCGATTAAAAGCGTAAAACAAGTCCTAGCCTCCTCAAACTCACTCTCCATTTAGCCGAAAGAATTTATAAATTACAAGAAAATATAATCTCGTCAAAATTAGTATATTACAAAAGACTTCCTACAAATCCCACCACAAATAGATAAATAAAATAATGAAGTGTTGCCATTTAAAAGCTGCTGCTACTTAATTAATTTACATATGAAAAAAATATAGAAGAATATAAATATAGCACGTTAAAATAATTTCGAATTCATAAACCAACGTCATAATATAAACATCAATTAAAAACAATAAAAAAAATAATTCATTATATTTTTACAAATCATTTCATGCAAATATTAATATACAATATTGATCTTAACCGAAATTAACATTACAATAATAATAAAATAATAGTATTGCACAATTATATCAAATTAAACACTGGCAACACTATTTTTTTTTAAATAAAGCTCAAATGAAATAGTACCCAGAGCCATTTCCAATTTATTAAATAAAAATAACTCTATACTAACAAATAATCGAGAAATCGTTTACGTGTTTTAAATATAGTTTTTATTGTTATACAAATGTGCATATGAAATTATAAAGACGTTTCAGATTCAATTTGATTATTATTATTATTAATAGTCCATTATAATTGCTATAATTTTGAGCCTATAACAGTTACTTTACAGGGTAATTATCTTATTACTCGTGTTTTCTGTTAGATATCAAATTTCCATTCGGCTTTATTTTTAAATTAAAAAAATCATTTACAATAAAAAAAAATATTTAAAAAGTAGTGTATTAAGATAATTAGCCCAAAAAGTATTAACTTTAACCAAGTTATCACTTTTATATAAACATGTTTTCCCATCTCTTTCTCTTTTCACACTAAATATATGCCGTCTCGCTCGCACGTACCAAAAAAGAAAGAGCCAGAACATCTATTAGTGAATAAGCTTAATATTTTATATATTAAGAACGTATTTTGACTAGTAACTTGGTGGATATGTAATACAATCTAAAGGCTCGTGGGTAACTACACTATTACTAATCTATACAATTATATGAATAAACCATTGTGCGATTATTTTAAATGGAAAGAGAATTAAGGCCTTATTTTATTACTAAAGCTTTTAATTATATTGAAAGTCTACTATATTTTAATGCTTACAATAAGTATGGCGGCTTATTCATACAATTGTATGAAAATCTATTGTTAAATACAGACGTTACATTACATTAATCACTGCAAGAGTAGACTAGCTGCACATTAAAACTAGGAGTTCAGTCAATTCACCATCCAATCATAAAAATGAACAATCGATTTTTTATTTATTTTTTTCACATTTTCAATTAGTAACAATTATTAGAAAAATATCAAGAAGATCGAATATAAAAAAGTTTCTGATTTAAGCTCATCGGTAAAATATTCATGGAGGTAATATATAAAGTAGGCAAAATGACAGTTAAATGTCATTGCACACGTCAAAGTAACATTGACGTTGTCAAAAAGAATAGCTTAGCTTTTTTAATCTGTATTTCGAATTAAAAAGTTGCCGCGTTCAATATATTAAATCCACGATAATCACTTAAACGATTGAATCGAATACGTTTGGAAATATTTACATTCGTAAGTTAAGTTATTGCAATATCATAAGTAGTGTCTAGTCGATACACACATGAAAAAATATACTCATTTAAAGACAGCGTACTAAGAAAATATAGTGAATTATAATATTATGTATATACATAGAATAGTTAGTGAATCGAATACTGGCAGCGGAAACACTGGACATTCGTAATGCAAATAAATATATATATGGATGTTCTATGTTAATATCTAAATCCATTTATTTGGTGTTCTCATGATTAATAAGTTTAAATTGTAATTAAACCTAAAAAATCGACATATCTTAGTACTAAAAATGCACGCAATGGCCACGTTTCATTACACTCAATATCACTATAAAAGGCAAAACATATTAACATAGAATGTCCAAAATGAAAGCTAAAATTAAACCTATAATACTATCAATAAACGAAAAGTATGCCAAATAAACGGCCGTTTAACATTTTGAGAATTAAAAACGCGTATTTACAATTTATTTTATATAAATCACGAACGCTAATAAATTTAATCCCTCAGACCTATTATCTATAAAAAAAATAATTTAAAATTTACTATTAAAATACGTAAATTATAACTTTTTTAGAAAACGTATAAAAAAATTGTTGAACGTAGAAGAATTTGAAGACGCGCTTCTTGGAAACTGTCCGTGCGCTCTGACTACTAAGCCATACTGTCTCATCAAGCTATGTCGAAATTCTTAAGCTTTTGTTACAACTTTATGTTGTTAGCATTTCTGTAGGGAACTTTTTATAAATTACTGTTACCCAACTACAATTGCTTACATTTATGATTTGGCTAGAGAGAATTCTATTTACTAAATGTTAAAAAACATACTTCGATGTAGCTCGTTGCCAACTTATGGTTTAGTGGTCAGAGCGCTTGAAAGGATTTCGAAAAGCTCGAGTTCAAATTAAAATTTTTCATTTAGTTCAAATTTTATGCGTTATCTAAAAAGGTATTTTTCATTCCAAAGTAGTCGAATAACATTTTAAATATGTTAAAAATACGTAAATTATTGTTCGACAATTCAATATAAAAGATTTATAATGAAATGAAAGCGTGCATCTATATACTCGTACTTACAATAAAAATCAGCTAATTCGAACAACTGACTAAGAATTTTTCGATTAGTGCCACTAAATAGTTATGTAATGCGGGTTTTTAATGACTTTTGGGTAAAAACCTTATTTCCGTAATTTTTTTTATACGAAATAACATAATATTAAAGATATTTTTCTTTCATTTCATAAGTTAAGTAAAAAAATGAATAATAATCGTTTCTGGTATCAATAATAAGAGGCCGAGCAAAATATGCTACTTATCGATTTTATTATGAATCTATTTTTTTCTTTCACAAACATATTTTTCGTATTGATTATGTATATATTTTTTTATAAATTTCTAATTATATATTAAACAAAATAAATGAAACAATTATAAGAAAATATTTATCTTACAGCTTCGTACATTAATTAGTTAACAGTTATAACTGAATTGGAATACATAAATTTGTACCGTTTTAATCACACTTAACCTAATCAGCGTTTTTGGGTGCCATTACTAAACATACAAAGATACTGACAGTTAATAAGCACTCGATATAAAAAACTGCCAATATCTTATATAAAAAAATAATAACTCAATTTCTCAACATTATCCAATTAAATGTGAAACACGCTCAATCAAATTGAATTGAATAATGCCGACCCATTAATTCAATTACAATTTCCAATTAAATTGAAACCCTATAGAATTTTAAAAACCCGCGTTACTAATTTAACAACTAACATTTATGTTGTACTTTCGACCCGAATTCGTGCAAAATATCGCAAGCCATTTCAAGGTCGTTTCTCGTAATGCCTAACGCTCGTACCACGATGTCTTTTGGATAGCCCTCGCTAACTAAACGGGCGATGTAATCTAAATTGATGTTTTCATATGATACATTGTCACCGTACTTTCTACCGTGTTTGTCGTGGGTTAATGGGTTTATTTTTTTAGCTGAAAAGAAATAATGTAAATTAATATTTATTTTTATATACAAATATTCCATTATTTTATGGATAGATAAAGATATTATGGTTGTATTAGGGTATTCTTGTTTATTTTTGGACAATTGCTATTCTGTATCAGAGACAACCTAAAATTCAAACTAAAGACTAACTAGATCGGGGTAAAAACATTTTTAAATATAATCAGTTTTGACATTAAGTCCATAAACATCCATTTATTCAAACATTTTTATATACAATACACAATATATCTTAGCTTCAAAATATCCTAATTTTTTATTTTATGAAAATTCATCATTTATTACTATAATGTTAATATACAGTGTATGTAAGGGCCCTCAGTATGTATCTATTTCACCCTCATATTTTAGGCGATTTTCACTGGTTCATTTAGGAGAATTTTTATTTATTGTGATCGGATTCTTGAAAAAAAAAAATGGTAAATACAACCGGCCGTTGGTTCTGTGCTCAAGATTTTTTCCCTAAATAGGCAGATCGTTGAACAATCAGGATGGTAAAATTAGTAATTGAGGCCCCTTACCCATAGACCACCGTTGATTCCACGATCAGTTACATCTGCATATAGAAACAAAAAATGTAAAAAGAAAATTATAACAGAAATGAGACAAACAATAAAAACCACTCACGCGCAACAGCCAATTCATTCTCAACGGCCACATTCTCGTACGGCGGGTCCTTGACCTCTTCCGACGGAAACTTGGGCATCGTCGTAGACTTCGTCGGTTGGTCTAAACTCCCACTACTACTTATCGGCAGCGATCTTTGTCGTGGAGGGGCCTTCGTCTCTTTGTCGAAACTAGTTCTGTCTCTTTCTAGCGGTTTGTCGGGTCTTTCGGGGGGACTTCGAAAATCGTGTCTGTCTTGCATATATCTGTCTAGGTTTCTTTCGTTAGATCTGTCTGTGTGTCGGTCTGGATTTCTGTTTTCATTAGATCTATCTGTGTTTCGGTCCATATTTCTGTTTTCGTTAGTTCTGTCTGTGTGTCGATCTAGATTTCTGTTTTCATTAGATCTGTCTGTGTGTCTGTCTATATTTCTGTTGTCATTGGGTCTATCTGTCCGATCTCTAGTGTCTTTGTCTGGGAGCAGTCGTTCGTTTACGTTTGGTTTGGGGTCTGGTCTGTCGGGGGGTGGGGGAAGGGGTCGACTGTTGGACTGTGGAGTACACGCTCGTCGGGGTTTTTCGAAAGCCCGTGGATCGGGTGGTACCTGATATATATTTAATAATAAAGATAAATATTTATGCCATCAAAAAAAACAAAACATAAAAATCTAATTAAACTATAATTACCTCATGATTTCTAGTATCTATAAGCCCGGTAATAGTTTCCGTAGATCCTGTTATGACGGATGTGAGACGATGTCTCGAGTCTGGTTCAGGCTCTAATGAAGATCTGCGACGGGGCTCTAAAATTAGAAGGATTATTTTATTTCTTGATTTTATTTTCAACTGTGAATCGAACCCACAATTTATCTCTTGTACTATGTTGTTTTTATATTTGTTATATGTATTTTTTATATGTTTCTGATTCAAAGTTTTTGAAAGTGTAAAATATATTACAATAACTATATTTACTTGTTATAATTAGTTTGAGTATTTTAATTTATTTTTATTTACTTGTTATAATTAGTTATTAGTTTTAGTTGAGTTTAGGATTTTTCTCTTTTTAACAACTTTCGTCCCGATTTTACATTGTGCAAAAATCGGAAAGCCAAGCAAGGTGGCCGTGACTTATTGGCTACTACAGTACGACCAATACCTTTTGCAAAATTTTTGTAACAGGGACACTAGTGTCCCAAAAGTTGCTTAACACTTACCCATAATACTGGCCGAGGCAATATCCTGTACACTAGACGCAGTGGCGATGGTCTCCGCCGGTGACAAACTCTTCCTGGGCGGTAGTGGCGGCGCCCTCAGCTCCCCGTACGCGTTCTCGTGGGGAGCGGGCGCTCGGCGCGCGGCGCGCGGGGAGTGCCGCGGGGAGGCCCCGGCCGACCTGACCCCGGGCCGCAGCGCGTCGATTGTTGATGTGGCCGCGTTGAACTCTGCCCAATCCTTTGAAAAGTTGGTTGAGCTTATATTTTTGTTTTTAAAGGGTATATAGTATGTAGCCTCACACTTTTTCCCGGAATACATGATAGCCAGAGGGAACCTATTTCTAAAATTCAATTCTCCGTACTAAATAATAATTATATTGAGATTTCATAGCCACATTTTGCTTGAATTTGAACTTATAATCATATATCATATAAAATGCTATCTAGCTTATTTTGAAGCATTGCGTGCTATGTCGTGAAACTAACACTACGTTTTGTTTAACCAATACATTGAAACACTAATGGGTTCAAGTTCACTATTTATTCTGCATAGTAGGATAGACAGAGAGCCGGAGAAACTCAACGCCGCGCTTTTATTTTTACCTTCCCGGTTCTGACAAGAGCTAAACATAATTTACATATAATCACGCTCTTGAGTGGAAATCGAACCAACAATATAAACAGCAATATTACTAAACAAACGTTATCAAGACCAATTAAAAATTGTATATCCTTTAAGCAAAACAAAAATATTTTTAAAACGAATATTATTACAAAATGGGCATTCCGCTCTGAGAAATCATTTTAAGTTACGTAAAAACTTAAATTTATTTGACTAGATAATTAAATTTGTTTAAAAAAAATATTTTTTAAGTACTCTTATTAGAAGTTAAATTCATATAAAACTTTTGCTTAAGAAAAAAATTTCAAAGTGTAAAAAATAAATCTTAAAAACGTTTATATTTTTTACTTTTAAATATTTGGTTTACTTTTAAATATAGTACTATTATAATAATGATTTCAAAATCACCAGAAAAAGTTAATACATGCGACATGCATATAAAAAACATTATAACTTGAAAAAAGGACAAAAAATCTTTTAAATGACACATAAAAGCAAAAAAAGGATGCAAACGCAAAAGAAAACACAAAAAGCACATTCATTCAAGCATATATTGTTAACATTTAATTACACTTACAAATAAATAATTCATGATAGACAAAAAAACGTATAAAATAATAATTAAATACTAAAAATAATAATAATTAATTTAATAACTTTAAATTAATAATCAATGGACACGCATCACTGTATAGAATTTCTTTGTCATATATATATAGCTGCTTACAATTTAATATGTTTTTTTTTACTATTACTTTGTGGACATTTTTTGTGAAAAAATGAAAAAAAAAAAACCACATAATAATCACAAAATCTACATTTTTAAGAAATAAAAATTATAATGAAAAACTATCCAATATAATAAAAATAAATTAGTAATATAATATACAATAATAGCTTTTAAATAATAAAACTATTTGAATGAACCACTATAAGTACAATCATTGCAGCAATTGCTATGCATATTGTCATTATCAAAACAAAAATTAATACTTTGATGTTAAATGTCAAAATAAAATTAATTGAATCCAAGTCCATTTGTAATATTATATAAAACTAAACTAATAATCACTGTCGTATTTAAACTACTATCTAGAATAATATAAAAAAAAACGATAAAGATATTATTTATTACGGAATAATAATAATAATAAAAACCAGAATAATAATGATAAGCAGAATTTAAGTTATTTACATTTGATTAAAATAAATTTTCAAATGTCTAATAAATAACATTGTATTAGGGATTTTTTTTAAGAAATTAATTTTAATCAAATATTTTAACACCTTTATAATTCAACTAATGTAATAAATGTGATTATGATAATGTAAAATATTTTTTGTATTCAGTCCGATATTTTAAATATAATGAGCAGATCTTTCCTTTTCAAAACAAAAACAAAAATTAAAAATATAACACAGCTTATTTAAAAATATAGAATCTATTTTGGAAATGTTGATAGATCCACTCTTATTTTGAATGAAAACAACATATATTCAATAGCAATTCAATTGTAAATGATATTATGTTAAAAAATGTGATGATTAATATAACCATTGTAGTATTTAGATGTACATATATTACGAAAATAAATATAAGATATTTATAAAAAAATATAAGATATTTTTTAAATCAGTTTCACGCTGTATCCTGCACACAGCAGGATAGGCAGAGGACTCTTGAGTTAAGACACCTCGTTTCCCACTTTCCGCGGAATTCAGAAGGCATTGCGAGCGAAGAAATGAAAATATAAATTGAAATAAATATTTCATTTCCTCGAGTGGGGATCGAACCCACAACCCGTCACTTTTACAGTCACACTTTGTGCCCCTGCGCCACGACTGGCCTCAATATATATTTTTTTTCTAGAGGAAAAAATACAAAGTTCTATCATATAATAAAATGTAAAAAAAACGATTTATTTCTTTCAAATTACCAAATCGTTTATTTTCAATAAACGATTACTACGAACTAAAGTAAAATAAAAGATAAAATAAAATAAAAACCTCTTTTGCTATTGAATGTATGTGCATATCATGAATAAGTTAAGAAAAGTGGAGTGGCATATATATATATTTATTGATTTATTATATTAATAGGGCGGATAAATGAGAAAAACAATACAATATTTGAGACAATTATCTTATATCTTTAACAACATAACATACATGTACGTCGACTTATTAACTTATGGTGGCGCGAAATTAATATTTTCATTTAATTTTTTTAAATTTCTCACTGTATCCCACATATAGCACAGTGTAGGCAGGGGGACCTGGTTCGTTTTCCGATTATCGAGACATTGGGTGAGACCTTCACGCCGCGTTTTGCCATGTTATCAGAGCAAGGAAATGTAAATTATTTATTCACTCGAGTTGGAATCGAATCCACGACCAACTAATTTGTAATCAGACGCAAGGAACGGAAAGTGGAGAGCGGAATGTCTTAACACCAAGTTCTCTCTCCCTACGCTGCTATATGCGGGATGTTTGTATGGAAATATTATAATTGAAAACATACATGTATGAATATGAGATATCGAAAATAAAAATAACAATATTTTTTATTATAATGAAACTATTTAGCCGGATTAATCACATATATAGTATAAGACTCTAGATATCTTACAGAGAATTTATGAAGAAATCTTTGCCGGTAGTTTGATATAATAATTATATCAACTGCCAGACGAATGCCACCTCCGTCTACCACCACGCGTGACCGCGGACCACTGCGAAGTGTTCGAAACGTCGGGTTTCCAAAAATGTATAATACTAAATAAACGCTACTAATTCAGTTAAATAGTTTCATTAGAAATGTGTAGTAATCGTAAAAATCGAAGATATTTTCTTATTATTAAGAAATTTTTATATTATACAATATTTTCTTTTTTTAATAATTTTATGGTCAAAATTTAAAATGACCATAAAATGCAGTATTTTAATGTACAAAAAAAATATAGAAATACAAGTTCTACTAAATGAAAATTTATAATTTATTATTTTTATAAAAAGAAAAAGAAAAATGATTACTATACTTATAAACAACTGAAACTTTCATTCAAAAATGTTCTTATAAACAAACAAAACTACGAAAATAAAAATAAATCGACAAAACTCTTTCATCCATGCATGTTTCCAAATATATGTATATTTATATGTACAGTAAAAACTCGATCTCGAGACTACCAAACGCGACCAATTTTTTTTAAATTTACGTAAATAATTGTATATTATTACATATTATTAAGTCATTGTACATTGGAAAATGTATCTCTTAATAATATCTTGAAAAACATTAATTTTCGTTGATATGTATATGTTATTATTATTATTATTAAACTTTTCTTCATACATTCAATTATCGAAATTTTATATTATCCGGATGCCTAATTAGTCTAGTTAATCGAGTCGCTACTGTATTTAAATGTAATATATATAAATATTAATGTAACGTGTCCGTCGTGTCGTACGTTAAGCATGCGGCGATTTTCTCCGCCTCTGTGAAAACAATCACAATAATAATATGAACATGCTTTTTGTTTAAAAATACAACTTGCAATGCAAATTTAAAAAAAATCTAACTTAATATCAATAATTTATTTAATACCAGCCATATGTAATAATATAAAAATAAAATAACAATAATAATAAAATTACAATGCAAATTGCAATCTAATAGTAAAAAAATAACCAATGATTTTCGAACAAACAAAATAAAGTGACAAAAGCCCACAGACAAACATACACATGCTCGAAAATATGAAAACATGCTGAGGAAACATAAATTAAAAAAAAAACTGTTAATTGTAATTAACTGCCAAATTTACGTAAGATTGTCACAAAATGTTTAATTATGACATACTAAAAATTACTAAAATGGTTTGTAAAGGAATATTAAATTAAAAACAAATTTATAATAAAAAAAATAATAGTGGAACTCAACGCCGCGCTTTGCCTTGACACCAAAACGAGGGTATGAAAATATGTATATTTAAATAAATATTTAATTTTCTCGAGTGGGGATCGAACCTACCGTTTAAAATATATTTAACGTTAAATTATTATGAATAATTTAAAATATTACTTAGGTACTCCAAGAATATCTAAAAAAAAATAACTCGATTGTTTTTTAAAAAATCTATTTAAAATATAATATTTACCTCGGGATCGTCAATGTCGTCGGTTAATCCGTTGAAAGTGGTGTTCCTTGACGACCAACCGTTGGAATTACTCGATATCGTTATTTCAGAACCTAGAATTGTAAAACAGTGTTTAATTACGTAAAATAAATACGAAAAAAATAATTTATAGCATAACATTTATGCAAGTGGTGGCGCAGCGGCACAAGCGTGAGATCGTAAACACGCAGATTGTGGGTTCGATTGGTACTCTAGGAAATTTGGTAACGAGGCAAAAGCGCGGCGTTGAGTTTCGCCACTTATCACGCAAAGCCTCCAGACTAAGGCGGAAAGTGGGGAACGGAAGTATCTTAATGAGAACGTAGAGTCGTGTCAAAACTTCTCAGGGTTTATCTGGAGCGGGATACAGCGTGAAGGTAAAAAAGAGATGTAAATACACATTACATCATAATATATAAATGGACATAGAACTCACTCGACCCATTACAGCCCGACGAGCCCGACGACCCGGACGAATTAGACGAGACCGGTTTCACGGCAGTCTTTGTGTTTGCTACTCTGTAATTGTAAATAATTAAAAAATATTACACATTTCATTTGAGATACGATCTAGGGGAGGGAGTTCATTTCCCAGTCTTTGGATAGAAATATTTGGATGTTCTCGTACAGGATTTTTTTTTTATGGAAGAGACACGGCAAACGAGCGTGCGGGTCACCTGATGGTAAGTGATTACCGCCGCCCA
>DWAP01004128.1:0-11260 GCA_018230625.1 Heliconius eleuchia
AATGCCTGCAACTCGCATTCTGATGATGCAATAAGCACTGCATCATCTGCGTACATCAGGCAATTCACATTCAGGTCACCTACTTTCACTCCCATATCACTTTGTTTCATTCCTTGGAGACATTATTTATCCTTGGAGATATTATTTTTATCTTTTTTGAATAATTTATATTTATTGATATTTGAAATCACTTATTAGATGAACATAGTATGATTAGCGTAGCAGTCTCGACAACGTTTTTTTGTCTAACCAAATTAGGAACAACATTTTTATTTGTAATAAATATAAGGCAATCAAGTATATCTTCAATGAAATGAATTTTAAAATATTTAAATAATATAGCTGTTTAAACTAAATCGACTTTCATACTAACTTTATTAATATCACCAACTTTGGTATACACACAACATAATCGACCATTAGAGGGCTTAGCAAGCATAATTGCCACTCTCAATAATAATAAGTTATCGTTGATTACAGTAAACAAAACCTATCATTAAATACAAACCCCGGCATATGTAACGATGATATGAAAGGGGAATTATAATTTAGTTATTTATATCCATAATAACAATAATGGCTTACACTACCCATCTAATCAGGTATTTTTTTGCGTCACGTTGGCTTCCGCACACAGCAGAGTAGGCAAAGAGAGCCTAATGTAAAGACCTTGGATAATAACTTACTATAAAATAGTAAAAGAATTAACTTGAATGATGAAGCCTTGGATTTTGTTGATTTTACGGTATTTCTCGGTATCAAATTGACTCCAAATTACAATGGGGATCTCATATTGATGAATTCGCGAATAAACTTAGCTCAATAGATTTCGTGGGCAAAAACTCTTTGTTTTAACTGCTGGCTCATCTTCTGTACTACAATGAATTAATTAGTATTATGTCCTATGGCATTTTACTTTAGGGGTGAAGCAGTCAACATTAAATTATTCTATATTTCTTATTCTTACACTTAGACCCTAGAGATTCCTTAGGCAAAAATTTATAATCTATTTACCAAAGAAATAGGAAAAACTTAGCGCGCCTGTAACTGGATTGCATCAAATTCGAAATTCTGTTATGAGGCAATGTGTACGCTTTTACAATATTAATACCCAGAAACGTCCGAAAATGTTCTATATAATATTTTTAAAAAGTTGTGAAAAGACGTTTGTGTGTTAAATGTATAAATAAACTTTGATAATAATACCAAATTAATGATTTAATAAATTGCACACACACACACACATACGCTCTGAAAATAAAATGAAATTTCGTATGTTTTTCATACGCCTGTACTAATGTTTATACAAAAGAACAAAAAATATTATGTAACTTAAAATTTTTACCGCCCTGCCTCATAAAATTGGAGATGAAATTTTCGATAGTTTTGACCTACGAAAGGAGATTTTTTATATGTATCAGTAATGTTTGTCAAACTTCGAAGTTCTATCCCGTCCATTATCATAACGTAATATCATTATAAAAACCGAAAGAGAAATAGGCAAAAAAATTCAAAGTAAAAAAAATATATTAAATCCAGACAAAACCAGGACGGAAGCTGATAGTATGTGCATGTAAGGCTATATATTCTAAATAATTCACTCAACAGTCGTGCAAGTCATTAAGTTATTTAATTTGCACATGGCGAGGGCTACCATCGACAAATTGAATGTATTGTGTTCCATATTGTATTTGTGACGGTTATGATTGATGAGGTAAGGCCGTAAATTGTTAGAACGTTCAGCTATTGTTAATATTTCTAATACAAACTAATATTACGCATATATTGTGTAATTCAATATATCCGTTTTCTTTAACAAAAATCAGCTTCACGCTGTATCCCGCGCACAGCGGGTCAGGCAGAAGGAACCTAGTGTTAAGACCCTCACTTTCCGCCAAATTCTGAATGCGTTGCGTGGTGAGTGGCGGAACTCAACACCGCGCTTTCTCTCGACACTAGAGCGGAGAAATGAATATATCAATTTAAATAAATATTTAATTTCCTCGAGCGGGGATCGAACCAATAACCAGTCGCGTTTACAGTCACATTTTGTGCCTTTGTGCCACAACTGGCCTTCGTTATTACTTTTATTTTATGTAAATTAAAAATCATTTTCACACTGTATTTTACAAACAGCATATATAAATTTGAACGTAGCAGGACTCAAACCCGCGCCTTCTGGAAACTGACCAGGTGCTCTGACCACTTATACGCTTGTTACAACTTATTTATGTTGTTAGCATCACTGTAAGGAGATTTTTACAAATTTGCGCTACCCAAAGATAATTACTAAGAATTATCGTCTGGCAAGAGAGAATGATATTTATTAAACATTTTTAACAATTTTAAAATGTTAATCCACACTTAGGAAAGAAAACTAGTAGTAGTAGTAGCGAGATTTGAACCCCCGATTGATTTGATTTCTCTTGCCCAATGGCTTTTATACGTTTTTAAAAAATGTATGAAATTATAAATTTCATAAAATTATTAATTATTACATTATACCGTTTTTCTGCCATAGAATGGTAAAATGAAAACACAACCGATTTTAACCCCAATTATTAAAAATAACTCATTCACCTTTCACCGAGCTGAGCGAACTAATGATGTCACTTACGTAAATTGATGAATTGAGGGCGTCGGGTCGTTACCCTGGAAAAACGCTAGGAATTCATACCACAGGCTTATATTAATGACAGCAATTTTTTTAAGTATTTGGGTCGTGGGTTCAAGTCCCGCCAATGTTAGAAAAAAAGTTAAGCTCTATGTGTTAAAAAATAGCTTTAAGTTTTTTCCGCATAGCAGCGTACAAAAAGAGAACGTAGTATCAATACATGTTGCTCTCCGTTCTGAAGCTTTATATAGTTGTCATAAGTAAATAAATTTGTTACAAGACATAGTCGGAAAGTTTCAACACTATACACCATGCGTAAGGTTATGAGCGGGATATGGTGGGTCCAAATAGGGCGATTATTAGGGCGTTGGGGTTAAAAAATATAGAGAACTTAATAGTAAGTAAATTCGTTCGTTCTTTCATTCTTTCACTCACTCTCATAATAAGCAAAAAGAATTCACGTACCCACAGGAGTTGCAAAATGTGGAATAAGGTGCTAAAAGATAAAAAATATAACAAATTTAACAACAATCAAAATTACTGCTAATTTTGCAGTATAATGAAGTTAAGGTTTCAAGTTCGACCCCCATTCGGAGGATGCTTATATTAAAAATTTCTATTCTCTTCCTTGGGCAAAACGCGGTGTTGGTTTACGCACACTTTTATTCGAACGACTGCTTAAAAAGGCATAGTAAAATTACATACTTTTTTTAAATGATGATGACAAAAAAATATAACATTGTTCGTTGTATAATTTGAAATGGAAGCAAAGTTAATTAGGCATCATCAATCATAAAATAGTTGTTTTGTAAAACAACGTTCCGCTGAAACTGATTTCGAATTATTTATTTATATTTGTAATAATTATTTATCTTTTAACAAAATATGACGTATAACGTTTATACATATATACATTCATATAAAGAGTAATTATCATTTTCGGCTTTGAAAAATCTTCACTCGGTGCCCTACACTCACCAATTTCAACTTTCTACGTCCTATAGTTTCGTCTATGCACTGTCTTCAGCTACTTAGTTTTATATGTATAGATAGAAGAGACCTAACCCTAGGTTCCCAATATCCCTCTGCCTACCCTTATACTTGCGGAATTTAAAAACATACACACATAGATCTTGTCTCACAGTTTCACAATGCCCCATAATTTTCTAATAACAAAAGCCAAACATTAATCAAAAATAATCAAACACACAGTCATCCGTACCCAAAAAGTGCTTTGAAAGATTTATGAGAAATTCCACTGAAAATTCATATAGGTACGAAGGGCTCTTAAAAATGTCAATCGAAATTATATTATGAATATTTTGAATGATTCATCCCAGTCGGGTGCAACGACCTGTCATATCATTAGTCAAAACGCTGTCAAGATTCAGAGGGTCGGGATTCCTATACGGGACTAAATTACAAAACATATATCATACGATTATAAGCCATATTGCATTTAAATATAACATATTTTTAAATATATTCTTATAACCTCATGAATTTTCGCATATAACAAAGTATTTCTACTGTATTTTCTGATTTAGTTTTTCAGCTTCATGCTGCGTCCCGCACATGGCCGAGAAAATATAAATTATTCCATTCACTTGAATGCAAATCGAACCCGCAACCGTCTCCCATAAAGTCGCACGCCTGTGATTTTGCGTCACGAATAATATGGTGTTTATATAGGCTTATGGTTGTGCTAATGTGGTTTATTTTTGAAACAAATTTATGAAAAATCATTCAAATCAAGTTAGCAAAATGTGTATGATACTATAATCATGCCCATAGTCAATGAAATAATTTGTATTTCATAATCAAAAAACATTATGGAATCGATATAATTTTAAATATTAACATTCCGAAATCGAACCCACAACCATCGTCTAAACAAGATTCCACACCAATATACCAACTGCACCATGGTGGCGTTGTAATGTCATTAATCAAAATTCTGTTGAGTTCCAAAAGGCAGTGAGTCCACTAAATTACAAAGCATACCTATACAATTTTCAGTCTTATTAATGTTCAATATGGTATAGTCTTGTATATTAGAAGATAATCTCAAAATTGAAGATTTGAAAGAAACTTAGATTTGATTTGGATTTTTGCCAATGTCAAGTTGGTTTTGTATTGGAATAATAAGGCGAATAGATTGTAAGCTATAGGATATGGTCGTGGCTTATTTTCTATATATCTTGCACTCCTTCATTTAAGAGAGTAATATAGTAGATGTTCTTTATAAAAAGCTTAATTTGATTATATTATTTTAGTTATTGTTAAATAAAATTACACGAACTAAATATTGTAACATAATAATTACTAAATGTGCGTGTTAGATAAGGTGTTCTCTGTCTGTATGACATATTTCTAAGAAACTTTCTTAGAAATAAGTCATACATCAATTATGTTCCTATAAATTTAAAATAAAATGCACAATAAGTGATTGAAACAATGTCAGAAATATTTTAAAATTACAAATTTATTCGTCTTTATCTAAGACTAAGTTTTTTTTTCTATTAAATTTAATTTTTCTCCGCATATAGCAGGTTAGATATTGAACCTAGTGTTAAAACACTGTTCTCCGTTTTTAGTCTAAATTCAAGACAAGCAGAACTCGAGGTCGCGCTTAGTTTACCAAAACAGGAAAGTGAAAGGCCAGTCTTGGCGCAGGGGCACAAAGTGTGACTATAAAATCGAGTAGTTGGTGATTCAATCCCCACTCGAAAAAATATTTATATTTTCATTTATTCGCTCTGGTGTCGAGGCAAAGCGCAGCGTTGAGTCCCACCACTTAACACGCAATGCCTCCAAATCTCGGCAAAAAGTGGGGAACGGAGTAACTTAACACTTAGCTGTGTGCTGGATACAGTGCCAGCATTGTTTATCGAACCCACAATCGCACTTAAGTTATATGTTTAAAACAAAAGTAAGATGTTACTGATTTATATTCCTATACTGTCATAAGCATCGTATTTTATTAGTTTATCCGCGCGTTACAAAGAAAATATTTCAAAGCGGGATTCAGATTGTACAGTAAATTATTCTAAATAAAACCGAGTGAATAAAGTGCATTGTTTTACACCAGAAATAGACAGAGTGCTCACAAAGCTAAACCTATTTGTTTAAATAAATAATTTTACATTTTTTTATGAAAAATATGTCGGCCTGTCTTGAATTATTATCAGTTCATTTTTAGAGAGTCCTTCAAGGAGGTATTACTGGGATTGTTTTAAATTTGGATCAAGTCGAAAATAAAGCTTGAACAGCCTGGCTCGGATAGAGATAATGAGCATTAATACGCATTTTTAAGGTGCCTTTTAACACTAGAACCGCCCTGACAAATTTGTCCCATTCTACTTGTTATAATGTTTGTTGGTATATGGCATTAAAGTTATTATGAAAATATACGTAAAATATACAGAACACGTTTAATAATTAATTTAAAATAATTTTGTATTCTTTAACAAACATAAAATTGGCAAAAAAAAAAAACAAATGACACAGTAAATATTGCCTAAGAAATTATTATAAATTACATGTCCAGTTTTGTGTTTTGAATTGAGTGTGCTGCGAATTCTTGAAAGAGGACGGAAAGAGAGGAGATAATAAGAGACGAAAAGAGTGATTTCTCTCTTTGTTATCTCTTAAAAACATTTTTTACAAACCCTAAAAGTAAAGTGAAGGAAGGCGGAAGTGGGCGAAGCGGAAAATATAATAGTTTCATCATATACCCATTTATTTTACGTTCACGCATTTTGCCAGCCCGCATGGGCGGAGAGATAACGTGTGGTCGAGGCAGGCACTATTCATTTATTATTCAACCCTTAGATAAGTTATCGAGATGAAAGGGAACGGCTGTCCGTTTTATTCTTTGGTACTTGGTAGCGAGGGTAATATCTTTTTCATAGTGACGAGTCCGACATTTCTTATGGTGTGAAGTAAGTTTTACGGAAAATCTTTTTTTATAGCGTTGGCAACCCTAGATAGTGAGAACTGAGGGTTAAGACACTTTATTCTCTGCTTCAGAGTAACGTAGCTTACGTATTGAGTGACGTAACACTACGCCGCGCTTTTTGTGGTCTTTAAACTCATATCCACTACGAATGTTTTGTTACATTTGGGTACTTAATTGTTTCATGCTGTATTAGAGCTTCATTATGACTGTATTTCACATTAACCTATAATAAAGTAAATATTTAATATTTAAGTATGTTGCGTAGTATTAATTATGTAATAAATATTTTAAATGGGCTTTTAAAATAATTATTACGTTAATATTATTAATAATAGAGGCCGTCGTAGAGCAGGGCTCAGGGGTGCGATTATAAGAGCGACGGTTGTGGCTTCGATTCCTACTAGGGGGTAATAATTAATAGTTTCACATCTTTACTCTGGTGACAGGGCGAAGCCCACGCTTTTGCAATGCATTCATCGTCCTCGGTGCGTTAAATTCCGCCACTCAAAACGCAATGTTTTCAAAATTAGGCGAAAAGTTGGGAATGGAAGTTATCTAATGTAATCGGAGTATCTTAACACTAAGTTTCCAGGTTCCGTCCACTTCCTGTGCCATGTGCAGGGTACGTGCGTGAAACTAAAAAAAATACTAGAAATATAGGTATTTCGAAATAAAATACCAAGGAAAGAAAAATAAACTTATACAAATTAACGATAGCAAGTTTATTGTTGTATTTTTTTTATTCACGCTTCATCTCTCTACAGATATAGTAGTGAAGGCATTTCACTGTGCATATGAAGTATCTGAAAAGATTGTAACAAGCAGCTGATGCAATCATGCGAGTAGCTGTAGTAAGCTATAACAAAGTTAGAGCTTGTTTATATTTCGCATACATTCGATCGCGGAAGCGGAAGTTGTATTAATATTAAAAACTTTTTAATATTCAACTTCATATTTTACATAAACACATCAGTTTTTTTCTATTTGCTTGTTATTTTTTTTCAGCTTCACGCTGTAACAAGATAGGCAGAGCAAACCTAGTGCTAAGACATTCCGTTTTCCACTCTCCGCTCGAATTCGACTGCCTCTATTATAAACAAATTCACTTAATACGAGAGAATTTAAATCTACTTCCTTCTCACAAACCAACATGTAAGTGTGATCTATGCTGAAATGTTGCTTCTCGCTTATGCAAATTTTTTAATTTAGCAATACCAAAATAACATCAAATATATGAAAAATTGAGTTATAATAGTCAATCAATAAAACTAATTTAAATTACGCCGAGTGAAGCTTCTGATTTCATTTAAATAAATTACTGGCAACAAAACGATGCGATGTAAATTATTGAAAGTTCCCAAAATAGAAGCAATTTGAAAAAGATAATTACTTATTGTTCCATCTTCATTTCGAACAATTTGTAATGTAACACCTTTTTTTATTTATATATAATTTTTAAACTGCATTTTTTATCCGTTATATACTAGGGAAAGGCAGAGGCCTCAAAATCGAGAGATTGCATATTGAAAGGCGAAACTCAACGCTGCGGTTTGAGCTGAGAAATAACAAAACAATTCATTGCCAGTACTCAGTGATCAAAATCTAAATGATCGCGTTAACGCATAAAACGGTACACACAATACAACAGATACTGTGATGCAAGAACATCACGTATTTAACTTTTGTCACACATAATAAATTTAATAACTCTTCCGGTATATTATAAAAACAATACATATAAAAAATAACCTTTTGGATATAAAAAGAGTGTATTTTAATGTACAGATTAGGTTCAAATAAATGATCCTTAAAAAGCCTATTATTATTATCGCCCATATACAAGTTAATATACCATGTAAAATTATACTAATAATTATTCTTTACACTACAAAATGACACGTTTAGTGAAGTTTCGAGACGAGTTTTAATAAAATAACATAGGGCGCGCACCCCTTACTAGGGGAATATACGGCTTATTTTAATTTTAAATCACCACTAAGCAAAGCAAATGGTTAAACGCTTGTTTGCATGCACAAAGGAGGAATGACATAGGATTTTTATGTAGAATTTTATGTTTTATTTATATTGTTTCCTACATACTTTATGCGGTCTAGTGTCTTGTTAGAATGATTTCTTTTTTTCACATTTTTATTTTTGAGTGTCAAAGTATGTGAGTAGATAATGCAAAGTCAAACAACGTTTTTTTATATTTTACTAGTCGTTATCCGCAATCAAATTTCAACTAACAATAACTGACTGACAGGTACAGGCTCACAGCGCACCCAGTCTACGCGAAGAACGTTGAAATCTGACATATACTTTCATAATGAATGTAAAAAAAAGGGGAGAGAGCGACAATTTTTTTAAGAATGGAGAAACTGAGAATCTTATTATAAGTCTTCTACATCTAATATTATAATATTGCGTGATGGAAAAAATATTTATTATACTAAATCTATTAAAAACAAAAAAAACTGCTAAATATAGCGATTTTGTGAGAAACGATTTATATGTGTGTATAATACATATATAACAAATACATATAATAAATAAAAGTTTAACAAAAAAAACCTTTTTATTTCGTTCAAATCATTTGAAATATGGTAAATTTTCACGACTCTTAATTAAGAAATATGAGATAAAAAAATATCTTGTTCTTCTTGACCCTCGTTAAAATGACTTTCGATTACTTCTAAATTCATGAGATAAGAAATATAAATACCACATAAACTTTTACTAAGTAAGAATATGAAGAAATAATATAGAAATTTCTAAGTGACATATCAACATCGGTCGCGCACAATCACTGTCATGAATGGTATTTTCAAAACAAATTCCTGAACCATAGATTGTGTATGAAGAGTTTTATTGAAAATTCCAGTGACTATATGTTTTGATAACATAGAAAAATAAAAAATAAATAAAGTAAAACTACATTTAAAAAGCCAAAAAGCAATAGGTTACAAGGTTTCCCTTGTCTACCTTGCTAAGTACGGGATATATTGTAAAGCTATAAAAAAATGTGAAGTGTGACAGCATCTGAGTGGAAATGTGATGGTTGTAAGTTCGATCCTCATTCGAGGGAATGATTATACATAAATCCTCTAATAGACATAGCGCGGCATTGTTTCTCGCTACTCACTTTGGGGTTTCCACAAACTTAGAGCTCTTTCCCACAAACTACATTTTTTTTGCATTAAATATAATTGTAAAACAATATTAAGAATGAAAAAACAAGCATATATATGGCCTTAAAACTTAATTCATAACAAAAAAAAGGCCCTTGACAAAATTCTTGATTACTTTTTAAAGTCTTTTAAAACATAAACTTATAATCACTATCGAGACATACCACTGAATTAAATTTACATAGCCATCAAAAACTGAGTGCCAAACGCTATGATCTCTCCATATCTCTTTTGCCTCGTCTGCTATCACCAATCCACACATGTGCCTCCAGGGAATCCTCATGCTTTTTACGAGACCTACCTCCAGTATCTTTTTTATACATGTTTTAAATATAACAGGTACGTCGTCCATACTATTTTTAAACCACCAATTAAATTATGAACTACAAATGTATTTTGTTTTTATATGCTACTTTAACTATACGTCCCCCAGCATTGTCGATACTGTATTTTCGAATATCAACCATAGTTACCCCCTAATCTACGTAATAATAAATAAAATCCACCCTTACATAGACAACCAACCCATATGTTAAATATAAAAGTTTAAAGCAACACATGTTAACAGCAGACTTACATACAAAATGCACCCCAAAGCAGCGTTTATTCGGTGAAGCTATTATCATCGGATTTGGTTTCATGCATACGTATTAGCTCGAAATCCTTATAGATTTGTATTGTGGAAGCGTCGAAAGGTGCATTAGAATGGAAATTGCATTTCCGAGGTTCAATTTTAAAGTAAAGATAAACCGGTTTCTCAGATTCAGATAATGCTGGTATCTTAAATCGTATGTTGTAGTAAGTAGCGGTATCTAGCGCGGCACCCAGTCAAGTTAGTGTACGTAATAAAATATTAATAAATGGTATAATTAAACATAGTACTTTGCAGCATTTCTTTCAGGTGTGATACAAATCTACAATCATCGCGTGTCGGTTCATTTTTAAAAAATTTAATGGAATTAAACAAAATGATCGTTTAAATGGAAATAAACAAAATGAGCGAGCAATAGCAAAATTTAATACCTACATGGATTCATATCGATTTTTGTGTGTCTCTACTGTTTAAATTCTGTTTTTGGATTCCGCTGTATCCCTCGTGTAAGAAATTAATATAGGCATGGAAAACCTAGTGTTATGACACTCCGTTCCCCACAATGAAGACAAGAAGGGCGACACTTAACAATGCTTTGTTTTCTCAGCAAGCGAGGAAATAAAAATAAGTCAAGCGGAAATCTTACACGTTCCTCCCTTCGCGTTTACCAGCCAGATATCATATCATTATATATTTTTTGGAAAAAGAAAATGGAATTGAATAAATTGGTACGTTACACACTACGAAGCCATGTTATCAATTAATCAATGAAGATTACGAAGATCTTGACATTAATATCACAAGTTGCACGCAAATGTTGTAAAAATTAAATTTAATTAAATATATATATATCAGCTTCACGCTGTATCCTGCACACAGCAGGATAGGCAGAGGGAACCTAGTGT
>DWAP01004129.1:0-11259 GCA_018230625.1 Heliconius eleuchia
GATTCCCATTCGAGGAAATAAAATGTTTAATATTTTAGTTTTCCTCGTGCTTGTAAAGACAAAACGCGACGGTAAGTTCCTGCATCTCAACGTGTAATGTCCTAGTGGAAAACCCAGGTTCCTTCTGCCTACCCTGCTGTACGAAATACAAAGCCAATAAAATGCATAAATTCAAGAAGATGTATATTCATATTAGTTATAAAATAGCAATTTATAATACTTGCAAATGTTTTATCAAATTCGATACGTTATCAAACTTCCGAGTGCTATGTTTATACATTTTCGCACCTCGTGTATCTTTAGGTAAGCTCGAAGATATGAAATTACATGACTCAGTTCATCTGTTTTGATTTTGTAAGAATATCGATAAATTATATTTCATAATAACATTATTTTATTTCACATAAAATTTATTTAATTTATTCGACATAGAGAATTGAAATTTGCCACATAGGTAGGTTAAGTAGGTACCCTAGGTTCCCAGGTTTTATTAAGTAAAGACAGACAGCGCTAGAAAACGGGGAAGGGAACAAAAAACGAGATTATCCGCTCTACATCTTAAAGTACACACAAACAACTTTTATATTGTTTTCAGAATACAATTCAAAACCTGAAATACATTCGTGCGTTCACAAGTTGTGTCATGATATGACCAAAAGATGAAAGACCAGATCACGACTTTATGTAGATCAAAGGTCAAATCTATACATACATGCATATAATTTGTAACTTGTTACAGAAACTTACAAGGACAGGTTTGAAAAGTAAGTTAATTTATTGGAATAAATGAAACAGATTGGCGCAAACAATCCTTTAAATAGAGAATAATAAAAATGGATCACATGAAAATCAAGGGATATTCTCTCTCTCCACTCTCCTCCAATTCACGAGACATTGAAGAATGAGCAAGGAAATGTATATACAATATATACTCTTTATCTCGAGTGGGAATTAAACTGTCAAATGGTTTACCACATCTGGATTTTAAATTGCATTTAATGATTATATAACAATGGAACATAAGGCTGTTGTTTTTATCTTCACGCATTTGACAGATTTTGCGATTTTGTACGCAGAAAAAACGTAGGTACTGATAAGCTCCTTTGTTTAGTACTTAAACATTGCATTCTAAGTGGTGGAATCCGAATTGCTTACACTTTTCTGACGACACCAAAGAAAGATACTTATTTTACGTTTAAATTATAAACTTTATCATGGCGATATAATAAAACATATGACACTCAAAGATAAGACATTCCACCCCCAACAAAGTGATTGTTGTATAAAAACATCATTTTTATGTAAAAAGAACACGATTTTTTAGGATAACATGTAGTGTTAAGACACTCTGTTCCCCACATTTCATCTTAACGCCTCGCTTTGCCTTGACAGCCGAGCGAAAAAATTAAAATGTAAATTTTAGTAAATATTTCATTTCCTTGACTGGGTATCGAACCCACAACCAGTCAGTCAGTTTTACAGTCACGCTTTGCCCTCGTGCCACGACTGGCTTTAAAAAAGATAGATAAGCACTACATATGGCCTAATTTTACCTTCTTTCACGAAATCTAGTTTAATTCACGCACCGTGACAACACGACCAACGAGCAGTGCACGGTTACGTCGGGTGACCAATTACAATACCCTATTGTTCTCCTGGCAGTTAAACTTGTAACTGTCACTTACTCTTTCTTACACTTTTACTTGTTGCTTAGGTTTTAGTGTATGAGTATGTATGTATGTATTTTAGTAGATATATATGTAGAATATTAAGTTTATATTGATTCTAGATCAATGATAATAAAAAAAGACATAACGGTGTTGAGATCCGACAATTAACGTACAATGTCTTAAAAATTTTGCGGAATGAGAGTAACGGATTATCTTCACATTCGAATTCATCTGCCTATGCTTCTTAATTGAAGCTAAAAAAGTATACTCTTTGATTCAATATCCCCCACGTTTGGATTTGAACCTATAGATGTCGCATAATGTTACACAAGTTGTTATTGGCACACGACGTTGTTAGTTAAAGTCTTAATTACTAATAGGACATTAAGCATTTCATGGCTTCTCGTTTACTTAAGCCTACTAAGTATTAAACGCTACATAAATAAATACTAATAATATAGTTAATTTCGTTAATGCAAAACTTTACACTGTAGATATGTTTAGTAAAAGACGAAGGCAACAGATTCAAATTTCCTTATATTTTTTGCCTTATATTATTTCCTAAGTATGGCTGAAGTATATAATATTTCATATTCATACTCGAATTGTTTATAATTAGTATTTATAATAATATTAGAAAAGACAATAGTTCAAATAACTTTAAGCATCAGTATATTTAGATATTACCTCATTCCCTTATTAACGTAGTTACGTAAGCATGTTAAAATAGAAAATATTTCAATCGAAAGCCTCGTATAAATAATAGTTTGCTAATTTAAAAAAAAAATACTAATTGATAATATATTATTAAACAAATAAAAATCAAGTTTTTAAAATATAAGAATTATTCTGGATTTTATAACTAAAATCATCAAGTTTACTATCCATTTCAATATCTAACCTCCTCCCTAGAAATATCATATATCAATATTATCGTTTAGTTATGATGACTAAGCACTTTTCTTTTTTTTATAGACAAACTAGGTACTGTGAGGAACTGAGTGAGTGATATATCACTGTATTTTTATATGACATTCCTGTATCATCCAACCAACCTCAAACTGGCACCTTTTTAAATAAGAACATACTACATAAGTACTTGGTTATAAAAACAGTTAAAAGCACATGATTCACTTACTCACTCTTAGTACTAACATGTTTAAACAAGTGATCACTTGTTACGGTTAGGCCTCGTTTAATAAAAACCATATAAAACTTACAGTTCCCCATCAGTGAGACGGTCATTAAATATTCCAAGGCATTTATAAGTCGTCATCTCTACATTAGAAATACACTGTTTGAATACACTATCACAGGAAATATCACATATAACACAGAATTTAAACCATTTTGGATATAATTTGAGAAACAGACAGAAAATAAGAGATTTTTTAGTTAAAAATACTTAAAAATACGATATAATGTTATAAGTAACAGTGTACGTCCGATTAGACAGCCGTCGGAAGACTGCGAAATTGCAGTGAAACAATATTGATAAGACGTCACATATCGACCATTTTATCAATCAGAATCAATTTATTCATGTAGACAATTGGACGGTTGGGGGTTTAAATTGGCACTGTGGTAGTGGTTGTGGGGTTTTTGGGTAAATTGAATTAACTTGAATTGAAAATTCTTAAAGCTTTAAAGTGAATAGAGTTAGAATGGCTTAAAAAAAAAAATCAATGAATAATTGGTATGGATTTTTTGAACATTTGTTACATTTAAATTATATGTGATTTTAATTTTCTAGTAAAAAAATCTATATAAAAAGTTATTGTTTTATATAATACATGTATGTAGGCCAGTCGTGGCGCAGTGGCACAAAGTGTGACTGTAAAACCGACTGGTTGTGGCTTCGATCTCCACTCGAGGAGATGAAATATTTACTTAAATTTATATTATATTTAGTTGACATATATGTATCTATAGGCCACCGTGGCATATAGGAATAGTATTTGATTAACACGACTCTTGTAGGTTTAATTTCCATTTGGAGGGTTAATGGTAATATTTTCTTCTCCTCTGGAACTACGAGCGGCGTTTAATTCCGTGACAACACAGATTGTCTCGAATTCGAATGTGGAAAGCGGAGGTGTTAAGCTGATGATGATGATGATATTTAAGGAATGCTTATTTTGTAGTATGATAACAATATAATTTAAATGTAGTGATTTTCCACTCTCTTATCTTCCGATTTAGAGAATTACAGAATGCATATGTTTTTTCTACTGAATAAACCCATTTAAATATAGCCTTATTAATGTTTATTAGTTACAGTGCAGTCCACCGGTTCAACCTGATCTTATATAACATAAAAATTATGAGATCACGACATCAATTTATAAAGAAACTAGTTTACTATGAAGATGCATTTCCACAACTACAGTATAACTTAAACAATAATTTAAAATATACCTTACATTAGATACAAAAAAAGAGTTAAAATTAACTGCATGATAACAAATACGGTTCAAAGATGACCATAAACTGTTAAAAATAACTGCCTTAATTTACATATCAATAAAACGTAATAGGAGTTATTAATCAAATATCATTGAGTAAGTAGGTTATCGTATCAAGAAAGTATTTTTTATAGTTAATTCTAGCGTTTTAACGATACGTCGAAGGTGATTTATTTAACTGTTTTCGTTGATACGTCTCGGCTTGTAGTTATCGGATTTAATGTAATTTGTGGGGGATTGGATGATGACCACTTTAGTAGATTGTAGGTAAGTATAGGTTTTAAGATGTTTTTATTTAAATTTTAATTTAAATAGTTACTGTTATTAAATATTATTATAGAATAATAGTATGAATTGTAAAAATCTGTAAAGATTTGTAGATGAAGCTGAAATTTGGATCCTTAAAAACTTTTGAAAGAACTCTCTTATAAAAGTTCTCTCTACGCGAACTAAATTGTGAGCTATAGCTAGTATTTTAAAATATATAGTGTTTTTTTAATGATCATGTATTTATACATCTTTAAACCCGAAAACTGAATATCTAAATGTGATAGTTAACCATAACTGACATATCAGAATCATAGATAAAAATGTTACTCACAGCTATTCAATATCTTATCAATAACGAAAATTTAAGATACGTTGCGAAGGTCAATATCATTTGCTTCTTCTGATATTCTCATATTAAAGTTATAAAAAATTATATAAAAAACGCTAAATAGATATATAATATTGTGGTAGCGTCTGACTAGAAATACGGTGATGGTGGATCCACCTCCGGCAAGAAGGCAGCGTGGTGTGGAGTTCGGCCACTGAACCGAACGCGTAGTGTCTCGGTTTCAGGCGAAGAACTGAATACGAAATATCTAAACACTAGGTTCTCTTTGCCTTGTTTTATATACCACACAAATAAATAGAGAGTCGAGTCTGTAAAAAAATATAAAATATTTTAAAAAATCTTGATACTTGATAAATTAATATTGACTTACCGTCGTTCAGTTTAAATGAACCTGATGGAACATGATAATAGGACTTCACATTCAATTAAGGATTTTCACAGCATAAGTAACTTTCCGAGGCTTGGTGAGGCAAAGTAAGTTCTGATTCTTGAATCGTAATATTTGAAATGTTACATTTTTGTGCAATGTCAATAAAAATATGTATACTAAAAATAAATACATCTAAGTTATGCATAGTAACATTTTTTTATATTAAAATATATTTCTATATATGGTCTTATAGTAGATTATTTTCATACAATATAAGGTATAACAAAGTTGTATAAGAACTAAAAAAATCAAGTTAAATAAGAATTTAAAAAAAAAATAAACCAAAGGAAATGCCATATAGAGACATTCTGTAAGATAACCACTGTAATTTTATACTAACATAAGTTTTTTGTATAAAAACGTACATTTTGTTGATATAAATAAACTGTGTAAATGCAAAGAAAATTAAACCTTAAATTCTATTTTCTAAATATCATAATTGTTTAGCAATTTTCAATACTGTCAGTTAAAATGAAATGCTATAGTTCCCGTATGATTGAACCGTTTTTTTTCTTTCAACAAAACGATCAACGCATATGGTATTAACGTGAGAACATACTTTTTTATACAAATTTGTATCTCATATTATATTATTATTAAAGGAGGGAGAAGTAGGGTTTTATCATTAGTTATTTTTTAGCTTCACGCTCTATCCCGCGTACAGCAGGATAGGTTGAAGAAACCTATATAATGTTAATATATCCCTACATTCCGCTTAATTTAACTTATCCAAACAATGGATCTTAAGTGGCGGAGCTCAGCACCGTGCTTAATTTACCAGACCGAAGCGGAAAATGAAAATAATTCATTCGTTTGATTGGAAATCGCACTCACAATTATTGAGTTTGCAGTCAGACTCTATACCATGACGGAAATTTAGTTATGTTTTGTATATTTTTCTCAAGTTCATTATCACCCAGCATATTTTATTAGAATACGTAGAACTTAATGTCCAAAAACTTTTAAATAAACAAATATATTTTCTTAAAAAAATTGTCGTTTTAAAATATAAACATACTTAAGAGTATGTGCTTAATATTTCAATATATAGGCAAATTCATACAAGGGAAAACCAATAGAAAGATTATGCATTTGTTTCCTTAAATCCACTATTATGTTATATTACATCAAGTTATCAGAATTCGATAATTTTAAAAGATAAGGCAAGGAAACTCGTCATAAAACTATATAAAAATGACAAAAAGATAGGCATTGTAGACAATAGATTTAGTAAGAATATTACTCATTGGATTGCTAGTGTAGAAACACTCCGCTCTTTACTTTTCTCAATACTTCCAAGATGTTGCGTATTGAGTGGAGTAGAACGTCGGGTTTTATCTTTTAACCAGAATGCAGAAATGATAATAATAAATTTCCCCGAGTTGGAATCATCCATTATTTTCCATCAAGGTTCCCTCTGCCTAGCCTGCTGTGTGCGGGATACAGCGTGAAGCTGATTTAATTTTTTAACACAAGATTACATAAAAACCATCTCAATCATGATATCTACCATAATAACTCTCTGGATTATCCACTTGCTATCTTTGACATCGCAGAATCATCAGAAAAGTCGACCCGTGATGACGTTGACTCACAACTAAATGGATGATTCACTCATTCATACATCGTAGCTGGTACTCGTATGTTACTCATACGCGGTAAAACTGTTAAATATTTGATAATTCCGCATTTTAACATTAGATACATTAAGGTGAGTGTTGAGTTAAAAGAAATGTTTTATTTTGAGTCCAGTCGTGGCGTAGGGGCACAAAGTGTTAATGTGAGTGCGACTGGTTGTGGGTTCGATCCACCTCGAGGAAATGGAATACTTAATGAAATATTATTTAAATTTATATTTCCATTTCATCACTCTAGTGTGGAGACAAAGCACGGCGTTGAATTCTGCCACTCATCACGCAATGTCTCTAGAATTCGACGGAAATTGGTATGCATAATAAATGTGGAAAAATATTTCTGAATAAAATACTAAAGCAAGAGGTAAAAAAATTCTAATCTCACTTTATGTAATATACTCATTTATATATAAAAACGAATGTCGGAATACTCGAATATATGAAAAATATCCGAATTAACTAAGAGAGAACTAGATAATAAATAAGAAATGAAGAGTTACAATTTTGACAGTTTTCTGTATGTATAGTCAATACGATAAATAAAAAAAACAAGAAAATATCTTAATAAATGCAACGCCAGTATTATAATAACAAAAAATATATATATACAACACAATAGATTTTAATGCACATGTTTTAACATATTATGCTCTATTAATAATAAGCACCCTATAACTCAGTTATTCTCTTATACGAAGGTTATGGATTCAAATCTGGTGACCATTTTTTAATAGTGAAAAAGTTTTGTATAGAATTATGTATTCTAAATAAGTTAATAGTAAAAAATATATATATTATAAATTTTCTACTGTAATTTTTTTATTGGTATACTCATACCATATTTTATGAGAAACTGTATAAAATGGAATTAGGAGCTTATTACTACATTCATATGTTTTGATCTTAATATAAACTATATTAATATGTTGAAACAACTTCTATGCCAATCATACATATATTAACAGCCTAATAATACACGCACAAATTTAAAATTTTCTAAGAAAATCAAGAACTGAAAACATAGACTGGCTTCATATCCAGTCATATTACAAAAAGTAGTTCTATAGGAATTTATAGGACATTTTGGTTTTGTTTATACTATAAATCTGAGACGATAGCAGTTAAACTGTTACCCATAAAGGGTGGACAAAGAAGGTTCGATGACTTTATGAGGTCCCATATCCATTGTGAATGGACGACAATAAAATGTCGTTCGATAAAAAATCTTTAGCAACTTTGAAATATACTTTTTTATATGGAAATTGGTTTCACTTCCACGTTTTGTATCAACGATTTTTTTGTTGTAAATATTGTCCCCACCAGTTAAATTCAACGCCGTTTTTATTTAAAAGGCAGTTAAGAAATATATTCAAATTATTTTTATTTTCTTTTATTGTACCGTTATTAAATCAAAGTTCTAATTTGATAGCGTCCTGTTTATTTTTTATTTGTTTTTTAGACCATTCTTGACCTATTCAAATCCCTACTGTTATGAGTTAAGGAACCAAATATTAGACAAGATTTGATGCTAGCAGTGTTTGTATTTATAAATACACATTGTATATAAGTACAGACAGAATATATGTAGATATACACATATATACTTTATATAATAATCATTGTTATAAAACAAAAATCCTTGATGCAATGTGATTTTATAAAAAAAAAATACTAACTCATATAATGTATTAAAACAGTTTAAAATAATTGTTATGTAATAAAAAAAATAACGACTCCTCGTGATATAATGGGAACGTGGAATCGAGTCGTTGCACCTCAAAGCCACCTGCTAGCCTTGCACTGCCATAGAAATACGCAAGTTTATATCTAAATAGTCGTTTTTTCTATCTATTTTTAAAACAAGAAGCGCCTTTTTAACTTGTATCTTTAAATTAGTAGCTATTTTCTTTGATTTTATTTGAACTACCTTTAAACTTTAAGCTTTTCTCGTATTTTTCAAGAAAGAATCCAGGGCGAGAGTATATTTAACTATTAGAAATAAAAATTATAGTCAGTCGTAGAAGCACAGCATCGGAATCCATACCCGACAGTTTCGGCTTCGAGTTGTGACTCTTGGAGGTATAAATTATATTCATTTCCTCGTTCTGGTAACAAGACAAAGCGCTGCGTTGAGTTCCGCTGCTCTACATACACATATTCTCCTGAGCGAAATTTTATAACACGAGACTCCCTAATACCAATTAAATACTATGAAATAATTCTACTAAGTAGGTAAATATAGTAAGCTATATACACAATTGTACATAGATTAATAACTTTACATTTTAATTAAATTTAAATTAAATTTAATATTTCTCAACATTTACAACATTACCTATTTCTGCGGATTATTGATAACTTGGTAATAAATTATTTAATTTAAACATTATTTATTACATTATTAAATTGTGAAACTTACATTTGAATTTTTTTATTATTATTAACAACTATATATTGTAAATATAACTATATATCGAAATTTAATGTTCTTAAAAACCTTACCAATATTTTATGAAAAATGTATTAAACAAGAGTCAATAAAATTTCCAAACATTATGAAACGAACTTACATACTAATTTATCTTATACGTACATCGAAGTAGACATCGGAAAACTGTACTTATATTATTTCATATATTTATGTATCAACACACACATCATAAATAAATTAGTTCAAGGTGAATCGCCTATGACTAATAAAAATACACGATATATCAAGATCAAGGTTTATTATACTCAGTCAGTATTGAAAGTATAATGTCTTACTAAACAATCAATGCAGATTCACATCCCAAGAAATATAACAAAAATTTTAAATATAATGATTTTATTAAATTAGACAAAGTAAGTTGTATGTATATCAAAGACCGTCTTGGCGCGGTGGCATCGCGTTTGACTGTACGACGGTTGTGAATTCGATGTCCCCTTGGGGTATTGATTCTGGTAAGAGAAAGCGAAGCGTTGAGTTACGCAATATCATAAAAATCGGGTAGTGTTTGGGGGAAAGAAGTGCCTTAACACTAAGTTCCTTCTGTCTACTCTGCTATATGCGGGTTGCTGCGTAAACCTAATAATGTTGTAATTTCTTAACACTCAATTTGGAAAAAAGTGTTAAAATGACGCACCATCATGTATCACTTGATTCTCTTTTTACGGTCACTATACATAGAGTAGAAGCCAACTTCTAAGTAAGTTAAAAAAAATACGATGACGAACTCTGGGTGACGTAAATTTGTCAACAGTTGTCATTTAGCAATAAAAATATAATATTTCACAATCGGACGAAAGAACATTCATTTAAACACAATTAATCACAAAAACCTTTTTAATTTTTGTTTATTTTTAGTTATATGATTCTTTTATGACGATGATTCTTACGCTTTTCGTGTATTAGGTGAGATGATTTTAATGAGTAATGAATATTTTAATAAAAAATCACATTATAGAACTATTGTTCATATAATATAAATGTTATAAGGGTTACCAGATTTTTATGTAATTTAACTTAAATTCCTCAACCTTCGAACCTTCGAAAATCCGAGACGTTTTGTGTTAAGTGGCGGAACACAACGCCGCACTCAGCAAAAATGGCTTATTTCAAACATATTATTATTATACGTAAAATATGATATTATTATACGTAAAATGTTGAAAAACAACAAACAATATTACAAAAACTTTTATTAAAAGATTCTGTTACAAGAGTTTCAGAAGTAGGTACTAACCCATTGTGTACAAAACTTCTTAGTAACAATTTAAAAGACTTAAGGAAAAGGGTCGAATAAGTAATTCGAGGCCCTTTAGACCTTGTATTGTAAGATTTTGTTTGATATTTTGTAAAGGGTTATTTATTTTTACATTAGTTCTAAATCGTATTTGGGCGTATATAAAAAATATTTTTTATAAAGTTGGGGATAAATATATCGATAAAAAATATACTATTAGTTCTATAACATAGTGATTTATTTATGATTATTTATGATTAGGTCTATAACATAGTGATTTACTAGCTTTTTAACCTTCGTATGCCAGAAGTGAAATATTAAAAAAAAAAAGATTTTTATCTCTAGAACTCAGCGCAAAGTGGAGAACGGAGTGTCTTAACACTAGGTTCGCTCTGCCTACCATGCTGTGTGCGGGATACAGTGTGAAATATTTTTAAAAAAAATTAAATCCACAACAAATATTTATTTGTTATTATCTTATAGGTGGCGCAGGGGCACAAAGTGTGACTGTAACATCGACTGGTTGTGGGTTCGATCACCATTCGATGAGATGAAATATTTACTTAAATTTTTATTTTCATTTCTTCTCTCTGGTGTTAAGACAAAGCGCGGCGTTGAGTTCTGCCTCCAAAACTCGGCGGAAAGTGGGGAACGAAGTTTTTTAACACTAGGTTCCCTCTGCCTACCCTGCTGTGTGCGGGATACAGTGCGAAGCT
>DWAP01004130.1:0-11258 GCA_018230625.1 Heliconius eleuchia
AAAATAAATTTATTTAAATCTAAATAAAATAATGCGTCGCTATGACGTTCTGTCGTATTATATAAAGTCAAGTTGAGGTTATATATATATTTATTTTGTTTTTCTGTGAGGGAAGAAGAATATGGAAAAGAGCATATAATAAATTTACATTTAGTTTTACTATGTAAATCAAGCAATCAAGAAATATAAATTTAAGTAAATATTTCATCTGCTCGAGTAGGGATCGAACCCACAACCATTTGATTTAACAGTCACACTTCGTGCCGCTGCGCCACGACTGGCCTCAACCAAATAGAGATAATATTTTTTTATAAAAGCGACTATCTTTCATTTTCATATATTTTTTTAAATCAATCTATGTTAGTAAAATTAGCTTCACGCTGTATGCCGCACACAACAAGGTGGGCAGAGGGAATCTAGTCTTAAGACATTTCGTTCCGCGTTTTCCGCCCAATTCTGAAAGCTTTGCGTGTTGAGTGGCGGAATCCAACGCAGCGCTTTGCGCGAAATATTAAATATATAATTTGTGCCCCTGGGCTACAAATGCAGAATGCAGATGCAGAACCATGCATTCGCATTCGCCTCCTTTGAAGTCTTTTTTTTCAACTAATATACTCTGCAGCGGTCCCGCTCGCACACGACTGTATTATTGATCCTGATATTGTTGTAGTAAAAACAAAATTTCTAGAAATTTACAATAATATTGAAAATCGATCACACACGCGCAGTATTATTGACAATAGGTACTTTACTGACGATAACAATACTATTGTACGTTTGCGGCCAAGCTATAACAACCCTTTTATCTCATGTCTTCGTATGTATAAATCAAAATGAGATTGTCGTAGTACGTTGGATTAATCCGACTGTAAAAAGATTGTGGGTTCGTTCCGTTTCCAATTGTTTTAATTTAAATTTATAAGACAATGTGCTCTACATTGTTAAGTTCCAACTCTCAACACCGATGTCTAGAATCTAATTCGTACCGAAAGTAGACAACATAGTTGAACCTCAATTCTTTCTCCTACTCTACTGTGCGGAATAAATTGTGAAGCTAAAAAAACTAAAATTAAAACTAGCTGTTATTGATCACTTTCTTTATTTTCCAAGTTATCAACAAGAAATAGTGTCATAATCGATAATAATACTTACATTGTAGGTACTGCTTACAAGAAACAGATAAAATTACAGCTCATTTTCATTACAGTATACAATTTATAGTATAAAGTATTCAGTTACATTCATTTTCAATTTACATAATTTCATCAAAATGTCACACCATTTTCCGCTTACACAATTTTTCCTAATATTATTTCATCACAGATCAATCATGTACATTCTTTTTTAACTCCATTTAGAAATAAAATAGGGCGGACCATGACTTAATTATTGTATAGAATATACTAACTGCTTCCAAAACCTACTATTAATTGACTGGAAGATACAAAATAATTATAGTTACATTTGGACAATGTGTTTGATTCATAAGTTAAAAAATAATAATTTGCTTACTTTTTGTCTTACATATTTACAAAGAATATTTTTTTATGATATGCACAATAATAATTATAAAATTTTCATAAAATTTTCTAATATTTTCATTGGAATTATATAAATAAATAACAACTTTATTTAAATAAATGTTGGGAGACAATTGTACAATAAAAATATATGAGACAGACAAATAATATCGGCAAACATAACAATATAAAACAAAATAAAATGTCAAGTTTTATGATCAAAGATCAAATTATAATTTACTATTAACTTATGGTAAGCATAATCTCAGGACAATCTATGTAATTTTTAAATAGTTATTAACTTTTTCTAACAGATGGCTCTGGTACATGCCGCTGGAACCGATATTTAAAAAGAAAGCTCTTAGCTGACTTGTACATGAAATGCAGTATTTTATTTATCAAGTATTATTCATTCTTCTTTCCAATACAACTTGATTTAAACATTTTTTCTCTACCTTAGATGTAATTTTGTCTGTTTAACTATACAGTACAGACAAAAAAATATCCTAAGCAAATTTAGTGTCATACATTATAAATTACAATACAGCATCCAGTTGAAGTTAATATAATCTACAGTGTTCATAGTGAACGTATATCTATTGCACACTAACGATTATGCTAATATCTATCTTATATTAATTTAGTGGTAACTATATTTCTTATTATGTTAGGTTACTTATTATGCTATTCTATCATTGCCATTATCTATTTAACATCTAACCTATAAAGACCATACACCATCATTAAATAGCACCCATGTGAATATAATACAATTAAAGCAACATTTATTATATACACTTTCAAAATTATTTACACAATATACAGAAGTTCTTCAAAAGAGCGCAAACAACACATGTGTGGCTCAGACACAAAACATGTAATGGCTGCCTAAAATTACACAGTCTCATAAAACAAATATGTTATTTTGTTCCTAAATGAGATACATCCTTTTTACAATAAATCAGTCATAGTAGATTTAAAGCCCGCTTCGTTCTAACATGGTTGACCTTTACATATAAGAGTTGTGTTAGTACAACACCCTATATATGGTATAAGATTCAAACCACATTATAGAAATATTTACACAGGAGTAAAAAATAATAAATAACAATATGAGTTGAGTAAATGTTTTTCAGAAAAAAAATGTCACCTGCAATAATATCAGGATGAGTTTGACACAAGCCTAGTAATATTGCAGGTGGGTATCATTTTTCAACTAATGTCAGCTGACAAGGACGGTCTCTATTTTTAGTAATTGCCTCAGTTTATCGGTAACCCGTATAAGTGACACTTTGGACGCGCGCACGTTTACTTTTTCACCCGAGCATAGCAATTGGTGGCATTGGGCTCTCTCTAGGAACTCTTGTGTTCGTATTTCACGGAGCAACTCCTTGGGTGATCCGGAACCACAGTGGATTTGCTTTAAAAGGCTGTCTTTTGATTTAATCTGAAAATAATCACAACCATTTTAGTTTAATGTTGTTAATACAATGTAAGTAATATTTAAAAAGATCATATTTTTTTGTTTATTTCCGCACAAGTGTTCGCCACATATTTTGTTGAATGGAAGAACAAACGCCATTTTTTACCAGAGCACATAAAACTCATTCATTTCTTTGAATGGGCATCGAACTCAAAGCCGTCGTCACATTTTCCCTCCGATGTTGTATGTCGGTACAGTACAAATTAGATTGTTGAATATTAATGCTTCTATACCTGTAAAATATTAGTAACATCCTGCAGTAAGCACCACAGCCCATCTGCTGGCTGTCCAGGCGCGGTCCGCAGGCTATAGAATGGGGGCAGTGGCGTCTCAGTGCATTGAATTTCTATCATGGAGTCTGGCGGCGGTGGCGGCGACGCAGGTGGCGGGGACGATAATGGGTCACAGCCGAGTTCTTCACGATCTATTCATATCAAAGAGGTCATATCATGAAACAAAAAAATCAAATTAGATAGAACATTTTAATGAACGCAGACGATTCTCAACTAATGAGAACAAGTATACTATCTTAACTAGCTTTTCCTTATAAGTAAGAAAAGTTATATAACAAATATGAAAAAAATATTATGAAGTGAGTGAAATAATATCGGAGAGTAAAATAATGAATTATCATTATTTTACTCACGGACGATTTCTGCTAGTGATGGAAATCTCCAAGGTTCTATAGCCCGTCCTTGTACATCAAGTATATGAAGCCGCAACAATTTTGCAGCTACACCTTCCGCCAATTCTTCAGGAGTTTGACCGGCATATGTTCCTAGTAGAGGATCAGCCCCATACGCTAATAATAGTCTTATAATTTCTACGTGACAGTTCTCACAAGCTTCGTGAAGTGGTCTGTAAATAATAAATTAGATTTGGTGTCACTTGTACGTCTAATTTATCTATCCTTTATATTAATAATGTAAATTTCAAAAGAACACTACATCAAATCTTTATTACCTAGTTCCACCCTGAGCTGCAGCTGAAACATTGGCGCCATATTGAAGGAGAAGCTTCGCAATTCTTACGTGACCTTTAGCCGATGCCACATGTAACGGTGTGAAGCCCGCATTATCTTTTGCGGAAGGGTCGGCTTCCATTTTCTCCAGACAATAAGCTACGCAGTCCTATGAAAGTATAAAAGACTTAAACACATTGTTTATGAGAAGTTATGTTGCCGGTTAAGAGTCAATACAGTCGATAAAGATACAATACTTACGGTAAAACCAAGTCTTGCAGCACGGTGTAAATGTGTTTCGCCTATGCTTTTGTTAATAAACCAACTTTTGATCTCTTTTTGTATATCTTGGACAGACTCAGGGCTCGGTTTAGGTGCTGCGCGACGAACTTTAGGCATATTATTTTCTCGCCTTATAATTTTCTTCTTTTTTCTAATATAGTCAAATCCCGAGCTAAATTTTCTCCTTCCAAATAACCGTTTCATACGTTTTTTTGGGTGTCCGTCTGTGGTTCCCGGAGAGCTACTTTCTTCTTTACTTGTATTTTCCTTGTTCGTTTCGTTAGGTGTCGATGTGTTGACATCTTTCTTGATTTTATTATTTGCCATATCTTTTCTCCTCTTATGAGCAAAAGATTTCATTAAACTATTTCGTTTTTTTAACCGCATTAGTCTTCCTTTAGCATCATTTGTTTTTAACGATTTTGTACTTCTTAGACCATCTCTTATAGAACTGGATCTTCGTTTCAATTTTTCCTTATTAATTTTTTTAGGTTTGAATTTAGACTGATTTATCTGTTCTTTTTTTGTAACAATAGCTTGTTCACCATCATTATCAGGACTGCTGTCGTCTCTACATGATGTGGGTGGTGCTGAAGCTGGTCTGTCATCGCCAAAAACTTCTTTAATCGTAGCTCTTTGTTTTAAGACTCTACTCTCTGTTCTTGTTCTAGATTTAAGAACCACTGGTGCAAATTCTTCTGTAGCACCTATTAAGCCGTCGGTATCTTTTATAAAAGCTGTTCTAAACATAGTAACAGTTTCTTTTCTAAACGCCCCAAGGTAATAAATATCTTCCATCAATTTTTCCTTTTTCGCACTAAGATTTCCTTTGTTACCGTTTTTAACAAGTCCTAAACTAGGTGTTGGAAGAAGTTCTGTAGCATTTGAACTTTTAGGAATCATTTTTGGTATCTTTTCTTCTTTGTCTTTTAATTTCCTCTTCGAATCCTCTTTTTTGCCACACTTCTGTATTAATACATCAACGATGGAACTGCTTTTCTTCTTAGCTTTTACTGCTGAAAAAACTGTTGATGTAGACGCTTCGGAATCATAATGAAGCTTATTAAAAGCTGAACAGCTTGAGTTAGACTCAAGATCACTATCAAGATTTAGTTTATCGGGTCGTCGATATAATTCATCTGTTGCGGCAGACGGTGCAGATGATGGAGCTGGTGATAGAGGTACAGGATCTAAATCAGGAAGCGACGTAGACCCTCTCGTAAATTGCGAAGCCGGACCTTTAACAAATGGACCACCTGACCGTCCCCTTGGAATAGCAATAAGCCTAGTAGGCATCCGAAGAGATCTTTTGTATCTATACAGCTCTTCCTCCCAACCAGGATGAAAATCTGATCCATCACCAAAACCAGGTTTACGTAATGAACTACTACTATTATTATCCGTATCAATTTTTTTTAATGGTGACGATTTTGTTTTTGTTGAATTTTTATTATCTTCACTTTTCCTATTTTTTCTTACACGGAGTCTACTAGCTACACTTAGTGCATCATCGCTGTCAGACGACGATTCTTCATTGGCCTTTTCTTTTTTAATATTTTCTATAGATATCGACTTTCCTTTTGACCTAGATAATTGACGAGATTTTGTTTTATTATGTTTTTCGTCTTTTGCACTTGAATCTGTTGATTTTCTTGCTGTAGAAGTCATTTGATCATCACAGCATTCTAACTTTACATACGCAGATTTTTCTGATAAATCTTTCAACAATCGTTGTTTATCTTTTAATAATTTCAAAGGTTCATCTTCATCGCTTGATTCTAGCTCTTCTTTAATAACGGTCTTCGCGTGTTCTATTTCATGAGGTTCTTTTTTAATGGGTACGACGATACTATTTGATAGTTCTGATTTTGATGTTCTATGTTTTGATTTAGAATTATTTTTATGTTTAGTGGCTTTATCATTATCTTTTTCAGTTCTCTTATCATTTTTTGGTTTTTCTTGTTTATTTTTAGGCTTAACTTTTGTTACAAGATCAGGCTTAGCCAAAGTTGATATTACTAAATTATCCACTTTTTCTTCATCTTCATCAATTGGCTCTTTCTTTATATCAACTAAAAGTGGTTCTGGATCAATTTTTTCAGTTGCAGTTTCATCTTTAGAATTTTGATCAGTGTTACACTCACTTTCTTGGTCTACGGTACTAATACGCTTTTTGCAACTTTTCTTTTTATGACACCCTGTTTTCAGTTGTTCCATAAAACTGTCACATTCATTAGCCCAGTCCATATCCAATTCTTCTGATTTGAAATTTGATTCTAAAGAATCTATTCTTTCTGATATATTTTCTGTTTTAATTTGCAAAACAGCGTCTTTTTCGATTTCTTCTATATTCATTGGTTCAATTTTTACATCTGGAATGTTAGATTCGTTAGGCTTATCGTGTTTAAGTACAGATTCTAGACGTAGGTTATCCTGGCGGATTTGATTAAACAGATGTTGTTTTTGTGATTTTGGGAGGGGTTTATTTTCTGAATGAAGTAAATTTTCTTTTAAGTCCATTTTAGTGGAACTATCATTAGAGGGTGGCATAACTTTTAATTCAGCCTTTGTTCGTATTCTGGAAGCAACATCTACTTCTGGAGATTTCCTTTTAAGATCAGGACTCTCAAATTTCTGGTACTCAGAATCTCTAAGTATTGAGTCTACAGCCTTTGGCATTTTTATTTGATGTCCTAAAGGCAGCGCCGATTGATTAGGTATATTTGTATTTTGAATTGTTTCAACTTCATTGTCTGTAGGGATATCCGTGATGACTATAACAGGGTCATCTGTGTCATCTATAACTATGAGATCAGGAATCTTTTTTGGAGGTTTAACTGGCTCCAAATACGCTGTTTGTTTTGTTTCTAAACTATTTCGTAATATACTTAAAACATTTTTATCAGCAGGTTGAGCACCATTCTGTGTATCTAATTGATGTGGATGTATATCTCTATGGCTCGGAATCTTCTGTATAATATGACGACTGTTACTAGATGGTATTCTTTCATGATAGTGCCTGTGGTAGTCACTGGAGTCTCTATTTACTGTTTCAGGGTAATGATTACTGGAATAACGATGATGACTATGATTATCGCGGTACGTACTTGTGGCAGCTGATCGCTTTTGGTCGTTCTGATAAGTATCTAGCCGCTTGTGGCTGGCGTAGCTATAAACTGGTTGACTTATTAACTCATGGTGTTCACGTGTTGACTGACTTATTTGTTCTATCCGACTATCCGATGACCATGTCTCATAACGAACAATTTTGTCAGGAATATTGTTTACAATCGGCGCTGGTGGCCTTTTTCGTTCTTCAATAATTAATTGACGATCATCTCGAATTTTACTTTCTGAATAACGATCTTCACCACTTGATCTAGTAAGATCTATACGTGGGACATAGTCAGATTGTTGATTATTAGACCCATTGTATTTATTACGTTCATTATTTATAGGTCGAGATTCTACGGCATAATTTTCAGGCCGCGGAGAATTATAAGTACCATTATAACGCATACTAGGATGAGCATTTTGCATAACATTATATTGAACATGGTTAATATTTCTTTCTCTATATTGAGCAAAATCAGGGGCAAAATCTACTTTATGTGAAGCAACGTAGGCCGGTACTGAAGCAATACGACTACTCGATGTTGGTCTGGCTTGCAATGGAATATTATCATTTTTCATTGACACAGAATCGATGACGTCATCTTGAGTGGTAGAAGAATCTGCAGAGTTTTTGACTGTTTTTACAGATAAATCAAGTGGAGATTCACGTTTCTGTTTTGTTTGATTCATTTCATTTACTAATGAAGTGACAGACACTGTCATCCGTGCCTGTTGACTAGGATATCCAGATTTAGCGGTGGATCGAGAGGGTGATATTTGCACGTGAGATGATGCTGTATAATCATAATTAGTCTTTGGGGCGACAGCCGTACGATATGATGATCTAGATTGAAGAGTTTGCGGCCGGGGTTGAATGGTGTTTTGCGTTACTGGAGCTGTTGCATTTGATGCGTATCGAACAGCGGAGGTTGACGGCGTTTGATAATGATAGCTGTTTCTTGCATCAACGGATCTGCTCCTACTTATATATTCCCCTCGAGGAGGTAGTCGCGAGATTTCATGACCTTGTAATTGAGGCTGACTCGGTACACGCTCAGATGGGCGAACCGCATAATGTGGGTTCATAGCTTCAATATTTCCATGTTTATACTGGGCTGTATGCTGTGATTCTATCCTCCGATTTGGTAGGGGCGCAGGTACGGGAATCGTTGCTACAGGCCGATATCCAGAGTAGGCTTGCTGTGGATCATACTTCCTCTGAGGCAGAGTTGGTTGCCTTTCATATTGAGACCTATTATAAGATGGAGACTCACGACGTTGCGGCAACGGATACCCTTGAGCAACACGATTATCCATTGAAATCATTCTTTTGGTTGGGGGTAAATGTTGTGGGTGATGTATTGGGGGGACCCTATCATTATGAGGAGGTGGCGCTTGGGCTGATGGAATGGAATAACGTTGATTAGACACATTATGAGTCGATGCGTCATTATAACGACCACTATTAGCATTGTGTTGCGGAATAGTGCTTGAAATCCTTGCATACGTTTGTGGACTGTGACACGCTGGCATAGATGGTTGTGGAGAGGCAATTGGTTGCCCATGACAGTTTCTTCCGCTTTCAACTAAATTTGCTTCATACTGATATCGTCCAAATGCCTCGGGAGGACGACTCGTAGGATATTGTTCTATTGCACGTGGACCGTAATGTTCATTTGGCCTCACTGTAGGAGTTTGCACTTTGTGTATTGTGCCACGGTATTGAATTGAAGGATCAATTTGCTCCGACGGAGTAGGCGCAGGAAGAGAAACTTCCGACGGAGGTCGTACCGGGGATGGACTTGGAACAACCGGTGCTGGCGCCGGTGACGGTAACATATGAGTCGTTGGCTTCCGTATTATATGAGAGGGTGGCGACAGTGTTCCCAACGGTTCTTCTTCATCTTCAATTTCAGGCTGTTCACGACGTTTTTCTGCTGCTTCACGCATTACGGTAGCCTTGTGAATAATATGTGGTTCAGGTTCAATAGGCTCGGAAGGCGGCCGCGGTGGTGCCACGGGCGTCGACGCAGGAGTTAATGGTGGAGCAGCAGCTGCTGATGGTGGCCTTGATGACGGTGTTGGAGCCCCAGACAATGCTGGCGTGCCCTCTTCTGTTGAAGAACCTGCAGGCCACATTTGTTGGCCGTTTCCTCCTTGTGCCTGCTTCGGTAATCCCATAAAGTACTGACGCGTCCCTTCCAACAGCACATTGTTGAAACTGTCATCCATACTATGCACTCCCGCTCCAGTACCACCACCTGTAAAAAATTAGGATACTTTTAAATATATTTATATATTTTGTTCAGCTTGCCGCTGCATACTGCACTTAGGAGGGTAGGCAGAAGAACCTGTGAACTTACTCTATTCCCATTAAAACAGTTCCGTTCTCCTTCACCGAACTCTGGAGGCATTAAATGTTGTGGGGCGAAACTCAACGCCGTGCTTGACCTCAACTGTGCTGACCAAGGAAATGAAAATATCAATTTTTTCATTTTCTGTCAAGCTAACTTAGCTTGCACTTAAATAAACCTAACATAACCATGTTAAACCTAACAGTTTATATTTTTAAGTTTAAAAATTTCTAACTTGTGTTCTTATATTCGGTTTTTAAGCGCATTTTAGGTTAGTTACTTTTAAGTTTAAAAGAATATAATAAAAAATATTTCATTTCACATTTAAGTTTTCTGTACATTATCTAATTATTCTATAGAATACCAGATTATACATATTGCCAGTATACATACTAAGAAATTCACAATTTAAACGGATCGTATTTAATTTAATTGCTTTTATTACCCTTTATAACTTTGCGCTGATTCCTACAATTGCCAAAGAAATTTTACAAAGTAAATGTTCACACCTCATATATAACTTAATATAATATTTAATATTAAAATATTTAAGGGTATCACATTAAATAAACGAAATAGCTGAAACGGGTTTAGCTTTACTTTGATAATAATCAATCGGCATAGTTCACGCTACATAGGATCTAAGGTACGTGAAGGGGTCGTTACCCGTCGGTTGCCCTTGAGCGTTCCTCGCCCCCGCTACAACGAACCCACACGCACTACGCACACAAGGAAACACTTCCACGAGACATTACTAAAAAGTTTACCGACCTTATTAAGCATGTCAATGTCATCTATCCCTCTTATATATAATATAGAACATATTTTAAGCTATAATAATAATAATATGTATGACAAATAATTTTTTTTTATATCTTAGAACATATTTTAATGTAAGCGGAAAATAGTTGTTACTATAGCTAATGAAATATTTATTTATATATAATTAATAAATTATAAGCGTGTGCAATTGTTTTGTATGTGGTAGTTTCGTTTCAATATTTTTTTGGTCAGTTCTCCCGAGCCTGTAGCCCGTACCGTAATATATCTCCGTGACAACCGCCCTCGATCGATTAAAGCCTAGACTCAAATGCGTAACCCATATTTACCTACAGAAATATAAGTTACTATACAAATCACAAATACTATTATTTCTAATCCCTTATAGGATGAAAGCAATAAAATAAATATAATAATGGTTAATAATAATAATAGTAAAGACTATAATAATGCTGATTCATAGTTAAAAGAAGAATAATAAAAAAATATTTTATACAACGAAACGATAGTTAATGATATTTAATATTAAAAGAAGTACTAAGACACCGGGTGAAAAAAAAAGAAAAAAGTGTGAGAGCCCAATATTATTTTATAAACAGTTATAGAATAAAAAAAATATTTGTAGAAACCTCGTTAAATTATGCGGGGTTCCTAGTAAAGATTTTATTAATTGAAGAATGACTTATAGGTCCCGATTGTTAATCCTAATACTATTGGGCTTGTTTATTTTCTTTTTAGTTTTATGCAGTCGGGGTTTTTGTTTT